>VZTL01029204.1:25627-40137 GCA_013400535.1 Scopus umbretta
GGCAGCAGCTGCACCTTCGAGGACCGGAGCGTGGCCGTGCTGTGTTGCCGCTTCTGCCAGCAGGTGCTGAGCTCGCGGGGGATGAAGGCCGTGCTGCTGGCGGACACCGACACCGACCTCTACTCCACCGACATCCCGCCCTCGGGGTAAGCGCCGGGCCGCCGGCTGGGCCCCGCAGGCCCCACAGATCCCTCGAAATCCGCTGTCACCAGGAGAGCGGCCCCAAAGCGCGGGATTCCACCCGCGCCTGCGTTTCCAGATCCAGCCGGCTCTGCCTCGGCGCCGGGGAAGCCACGGCGGGAGCAAGGCCGCCCCTGGCCCGGCGAATCTCCTTAATCCCTGGTCTAACTGGGTCTGTCCCCGGGGGAGACAGGCTCAGGAAGCCACGGGCAGTTCCTCCGGCTCCTTCCTTAAGCAAAGATTAGAATTTGAAATGAACACCCGTAAAGAGAGCCAACCTGATCCCGCACCGGCTGCAGAAGGCCTCTCCTCCAAGCCGGTTGCGTGTTGCTTTCCCATAACAATATTTGAATACTAAGGAAATAAGATTGCAAAAGAATGCGTTAATGAGTAAGTACGGGTTGAAAAGGAGATAAGGAATCAAAGGTTGGGTTTTAAATGTCCTAGCCTTTAAGCTACTGTTCTGTAGCCTGGGCTGAGATTTGCCAGGAGCGAGGGCGACGCCTGTAATCAGATTTCTGAGGGATGGTGCCACGCAGCCAGCAGCAGGGCCCGAGCACAGCGAGTACGATGGGAAGCGAAGCCTTCTCGTCTCAGTTGAGAGGACTTGCGATACTTTCGTGTAATGTCACATGGGGTCTCTCTGTTTCCATATGAGTATGGCTGGTAGCTGACAGAAAATGGAATTGTGTGATCTTGGGAAAGTTTAAAAAAAAACAAAAAACCCACCACACAAGATACTAATGGTGACATCGCTTTCTTGTGACTTCAGACCTGTATTATCAAAACATTACAGTTGTAATCATAGCCACATCCAAACTTCTGTATTTTCACTTTCTTCCCATCTAGTACCGTTGATTTCATCGGAAGCTGCTATTTTACCGAGATCTGCAAATGCAAACTGAAGAACATCGCGTGTTTAAAGTGGTAAGAACGCCATTCAATGACACTAACACCTCCTCAAGCACGCCGCGATACTGTTTAACCTTGTCACAGTAGACTACTGCAGTGCCAGATTAAGGGATGAATGAACAGATTGCGTACTCCATTTCAAATTTAATGCTGCTCGATAGAAACTCAGCCCACTACTTCTGGGCATGGCTGCCAGTCTATTTCTGTGCAAGTCCCAAGTGGAAATGTGACAACCTTGTCAGTAGTCTGAGTATATGGGAAAGCTTGCATGCCACCTGTCTGATTAAATGTCTGCTTCAACACTAAGATAATTGTGTGAATAAGGCCGCAGTAAGAAGTAGTTACTCATATTCTAATTAATAGAACATCCTCTTGGCAGATCTAGTTGTTGCTAGCAGATGGAACATGCTGTCACTAAAGTTCTTGGAGTTCTTTTATCCTCTTTATTAATGCCTGATATTTAAGAGCAAAAACAACCAATCTTAAATAGCTCACAGTTATTTGAGATGATCCTTTCAGCTTTATAATCAAGTCTTTTACCTTTTTCAGATTTAAACGGGGGGGTGGGTGATAGGAACACGGTATTTTATTCTTTAGACAGAAGCAGAGAAACAGAAATATCTCACCAGAGTGCATGACTGAGAAAGTAGACAAATGGTTGTTCTAGGTTTCAACCTAGGAGAGTAGATGCGGCTTTGATATTCTCAGTCTCGTTACTCCTACTGCTGATACTCTCCCATGCACAGTGCTTCTCTACAGATGGATTTTATGTGCGTAATGAATTTCTACATTGATTCCAATGGAATCATGGGCCTTCAAAAAAAAAAAAAAATACAACACTATTTGTTGGTATGTAAACTAATCTGGATTACACAATTTAGGTTACTAAGTGGTTCTCTATGCCAAAGATCTAAAACTTAGATATTCTGTAATTCCTGACAGATGTTCCCTAAATATTTAAGATGCTCGTTGAACTATGTTCCCTTCACTTTATCAAAACAGGAGCATTACATAATGGTCTGGTACCATGGCTATTTAACATTAGTTTGAGCTGGAAAAGCCAACAGCGTCTACCTTTTCATCAGGCATTTGTGTTGCTCGTTATTTCCTTGTCTTTCTAGTGGTAACGTTGTCGGTTATCATGTGATTTCCCCCTGCAAACCTTGCCTGCTGTCCTGCAATAATGGCCACTTCTGGATGTTTCATAGCCAAGCGGTCTTTGGCATCAACAGACTAGACCCTTCTGGTAAGGAACGCATATGTTTCCTTCTCTTCCCTAAACTCTTGAATTCTAAGCCCTCCTTCTAATGAAGCATCTCAGTATAGTTAAAGCATATGGAGGGAGCGTAACATATGGAGGCATAAGGCAAGCGTTACTGTATTGCTAATCTAGCAAACTACTTAGGGGGAGGTAATTGTAGCTACTTTGTAAATGAAAATTTCTAAGTGGAAATTCATCAGGAAACTTAACCTACCCCCTTTTGTGGACAGAAGTCAGGATTTTTTGAAGCAATATTATAACTACTGTAAACACAGCCACCAGCTGCTATTTATAGCGGGATGTATAGCTTAACTGTGCGATTAGGCAGCTGTCCAATGGGCACTCTTTTTGGGTGAGTCATGTTGTCACTTTGACCCTGTGTAACGGAGTCCTCATTAGCTCAAGCTGAAGTTACAGCTTGTGCTAGCTAGTTTCTTCAGCTAGGTGTTGTTTGGATGCCAAGTGTCTAGCATAATTTGCCTCGAGTCCTCAGGAATGCACAGCATTCCGACAAATCATTTCCCCTCCTTGTGGATGGGAGCGACTTACTGTCTAAACCTTTCAGTGCCACCTGTGTTTCAGATCAATTTCTTTAAAAATAAATCAGCCATGAGGGAATTACCAATAGCTACATGAATTAGCTATATAAATACATCTGTGGGCAGGGACTTATTCTTTGGACTATGCTGTAAGCAACAACACTTACAAGATCACTTTGGAAGAAAAATAGAAAATAGTCTAGATATATTTATCATGAACGTGACTTACCAGGTTTTGCAATGATTAGAGTAGTTATTTTCTCTGAAAATAGACAGTTGTGCAATTTAAAAATAAGGTCACAATCCAAAAATACTTCCCCCCTTCCCTTTGTCTTCTTACCTCCTTCCCACCAGGTGTGAATGTATTGCTCTGGGGCAACTTGCCAGATTTGGAGGAAAGCGCAGATGAAGATACGTCCTGCATCTCTGAGGAGGAGTATATCAGATAAATGTTGTCTGTAATATACTATAGTATCTTCCCTGGATTCATTGCATGGCTGTTTAGTTTGGATTTTCTTCCTCCCTGCTGGCCCATCAGAGCTTAAACAATACAGGAAACCAGGAAATCTGGAAAACAATCATAAAAAAGGAAGGTATCATCTTCCTCTTTCACTGTAGCCCTCCTTAGACTCTTAAATCTGCCTAGTGTGTATCTCCGACTAGAGACATGCCTTGGTTAGATCCAAATGCAGATGGAAGGTGCATTTACTGAGGTCTAGGTCTGTTTTGGTTTTTATATTCGTCTCACAGTTGATAATCCTTCTTAGCTGTGTTTTTTCTTCTTTTCTAAAACAGTATTCACAGAGCCAAGTCTTTCAGTTGCTGTAAGTACAACTTAAAAATCTTAAGAAACAGTCTGGTTGATGAAGTTCTGAAAGCGCTCTGCTTTTGTGGTCACACAGACCATTGCCCAGAGCTTCTATTCTGAGTATACAGAGTTGCTGAGTAAGTGGCTTAAAGTATTGGAGCTTTGGCTCTGTGCTCTGGCGCTCCTGCTTTTAGCAGTTTGTTCTCCGGACATCCAAGGCATGCTAGGATGCTCCTGAATGTGGACTGGGGAGCTGTCTTACAGAGTCTTCCCATCTTCATCTTTGAGTACTTTCAGGAACATGTTTCTGTAGAGATCAAGTTCTTCCCCCCCCACCCCCCCAACCTAAATACTGAAGTTACTTGATGTCTAATGTAACTTCAATACTACACTGGAGTTTTTATTAAGGACAACAATAAAATCCATCCAGTTCTATGTGTTATTTTTTTCCCTTTATCAAGTAGATATACCTCTGAAACAGAACTCGGTCACCGATTGGGTCTTTTGGTTGGAGGGGGGAGAGGTCAGGTTAAATATTTAGTGTTCATGCCTAACCTTACATCCTGAAGTGTACAGACAATCTGGTTCCTGTAAGAAGTAATGGATTCAAAGCTCATTATCAGAGTTGTTACAGCCATAGTATTTAACTTATGAACTAAATACTGTCCCCTTCAGCCAGTCACCCAAAGAATCACCTTTAGAAAATTCAAGGTGCAATCATGTAAGAGAACAGAGTACATCTTTTAAATTTGGACTGATGCTGAATAAATAGTTCTATAGCCTCTTGTGATATCTGGAAGAGGTGCAATGAAGGCAGATCTGAATTGTCTTGGTATTTTTACTGCATGTTATATATTTTTATATATTTCTTAATTAACGGTACTACCTCTTCTGCATTGTTTAAATGTATATTGGGGTGTGTGTGTATATATATATATATGTACCTCTGTGTGTATGTCTTGTTTTATCTTCCTGTGTTATGTCTGCTCATTAAATAAAAGTTTTGGACTACTTAGTCTTCTGGGCTGTAATAAATATGGATGTGTAATGATATCAGATAATCAAAACAATGAAATAGTATCTTGGACTTGTATTAAACTAGTTGAAATAGGTTCTTACTACTATGGTTTTGTTTTAGAGACCTCCCAAAAAATCACCACCTTTCTAGGTTGACAAATCTGACAGTTTCTCAGTCTTAAAGGTGTTTAGTCAGTTAACTCTTCTACCACACAACATCCCATTTTTTGCCAGTTTTCTATGCTGCATGAATTTGATCATGTTGTGACTACAGTATTAAGCTGGCAAGGTGACATCTCGCACAAAGATTTTTCCAACAGAATTCATGAGCTAAAAATACACCTGCTTTGTTTTGGTTTGTTGGGTTTTTTTTGGTTTTTTTTTATAAGCGCACAATAGTTCAAATAAAATTCCCATAATAAAATTCTGTTTTGTTCAGAGTTCAACGCTTGCCATTATAACCTTCACAACTCCAAGTCAACTCTGTGTCAGTGGCAGAGCTGACTGTAGAGCTATTCTCCCAGAGGAGAGGACTATAATTTCTTCACATCAAGTCAATAATTCTGTTTTTGCTTCCTATCTGTTTATACACATACAACTGGAAGTTCTGCTGTGAACTACTGTAATTACACAGGCCTGTTTGAGCTAGTTCATCTCAACCAGGCATCAGCTTGAAATAAAAAATGAGCCAGCTTTTCAGTAAGTTCAGTCCTTTTTTTTTTTTNTTCCTCTTTTTTTTTTTTTTTTTTTTGACAATAAAGAAGTTGTAGGTATCATATACAAAGTAAACAAACATCATCTATTGCCCCAGCTGTCACAAACGTTACCAAACAAACTAATCATATCTAGCACTACTTCTATTCTTTCTACCTGAAATTAAAAAGAGAGCTGACTGAGCAGTCTGTGGTAAAGCCACCGCTCCTTATTCACAGGGCCCTAATGTTTTGGGTTAAGTTTCCAAGGATCACCCTGTGTAAGGAAGTACTTTCCAGGTTGATAGATATATCTAACGCTAAACAGCTGGCACAAAACCGGATCAATATTTCCAGAAACACACCCAAGCCCTTCACCCCACCCAAAGCTTCATTTGAAATAAAACAACTCAGGTCTCTACTTCATGGGTTTTTTGTTTTCTCTGTACTCTGTTAGATACAAGATAATGTGTATTGTAGCCCAGCCCTGGAATCTGTTGTGAATCATTTGGAAGGTGACGGTTGCAAGGCATTTGGTATAATAATGCTGAATATTAAGACAGACAACTTCCAGAATGAATGTATCAGCAGGATTAAACTTCCCGATAGATCTGTGGCCAGTCTGATACTGGGTAGCTGTTGTCATCTTTGGTAAGGATTTTACAGTGAAATTTTACGTGATCTTTGCTGTGCAGCCAATGAAGTCAAAGGCAGAGCACAAAGCTGAAAAACAAGAACCGAGTCCTAAGGCCTTTCTCTGCTGCTCATCAAGGCACACGAGGCAAGTAATTAAAGAACTTTGGTCTCTCTAATCAGACCTGGTTTTATTCAGAAGGGACTGAACACCAGGGTCTTAAATTTTAGACTCAAAGTCCGTGCTTCTGCAAGACTTCCAAAGTCTGGTGGCACGAAGCACAGCTGAAATCGATGCCGCCAGCCTTAACGCCCGTGCTATTGCACGTGCCACGGGGCGCCCATCGGTCACACGAGGTACCAGGGCCGTTCCCAGCAGCTCTGCAGCTATGAGATATTGTGTAATGCAGACTTGTAGGTTCAGGGTCACAGGCTTGTTTGGATGAAAACATTTCAAAGCAGAATTCCAAAAGCCACTGAGGATAAATAACTTTGATTTGATTTTTAAATCACAGGGAACCGGCGTAATCACGCTGCCATCAATGGTCAACCATTCTCTTTCCTGCAACGCATAATCTGCAATGCACAATACTGGCTGGAGGGGTAGGAGAAAGTCATAGCAAGACAGTGATAAATTGATTCCCCTTCATATTAAATAAGACTTAGCAGGAAAAGCACATTTGAATATTCTTCATTATTCCAGTACAGATTAATGCCTAATCGTAACCTCACGTTTATGTAACACCATTCATCCCAAAGTGCTTTACAATGGCAAACAGTTAAAAATTCTTTTACCATTGAACTGCAGCCAACTGCAGGATGAAAAGCAGCTGCCAAGTAGACAGCATGCTGCAAGGACCAGGGTAAGCATCATTCGGTAATGAAATTCAGTATGTGATCTCTATCAGTACAAACCGATATGTTGATTATTGAGGGAGGTTCAACTTGAAAGACGCTCTCTTCTTGCACAGCCTGGAATGCAGTTCATCCACTTCGAGCCAGATGACAGATGGGTCACCTTTCATAGGACAGAACCTGGAGTCCCAGGGTTTGAATGCCAGAAAGAGCCCTGTGAGAAGAAATTACTAAGCTATCTTTTATTTTCTGCTCTTCTCTCTGGCATGCAAGAGCTGGCATGCTTTTTAAAGTCAAATAAAATGGTCATTTATTATAAATCACCCAATCACTTTGTCGTGAGAGGTCATTGTTACATATTTTATTACGTTTGCAGCCTGTGTGGTTTCTGAAAGCATACCCCAAGGAACAGTGCTTATCCCAAGTAAACAGCCTTTGTGTGCTATTATTTGGATTAAGGGAGTGTCTACAGGCTAGTATGGTATAACAACTACGGGTGCCTATTGTGCAAGAAACTGTACGAGCGTAGCGACTTGCAGACTCGGAGAACTTGCCCTGTAAACAAAGCAGCCCCGGGATGGTAAGGGAACGGCACCATTGGCTTTATCGGAGATCAGAGGTAAAGCCCAAACTGTGTAAGCCTGAAGAGGAGACTCCTCAGTTCCAAGACTACAACAGACAACCGAGCCGTCCCTCTTCCTGCAGCTATGGATCACGTCTTCCTATTCCAACAGGCATTTGCAAGTCTATGAATAGATTCAGCTCTTCCGGCACACATACTTGATCATCTCGTACTTAAAGCAAGGATCCTTCTCTCTGCCAGTGTTTCTGGATTTCTACTGCATGATTAGGTTTTTCTCTTGCTCTAGCATACAAAGTGGATATAGCCTCTAGCCAAATACCCATTAAAAGCCTACAAAGAAAACAGGTTATTCCAAACCTGTACAGATACAGCATTCATAGAACTGAGATGTGCTTTTCAGTTTATGCAGCATACAAGAACGACAAGAGAGAAAAGCAGGATGCCCACCATGAACATCTCCTGTGAAATTAACTCCAAGTTGTTGATGCACCACCCAAAATTCCCTCTTCTCATCAGGAAATATCAACTATGCTGTTCTCAGAAAATGCATCAGCATTTCCAAGCAGCTGTTAGCCAGGGGGACATTTTAGCTGCTTTGCTGTCTGCTGTGTCTCTTGTCATCTTGCATGTGTGACACAAGCTTAACAAAGTGAGCCTGCACTCTATTGATTTCTCATTAGAAAGCAGGCCTCACATTTTGGACAACAATGAGGGGAAAAAAACAACAGGGAACAAAGCTGGTCAAATAGAAGCCAAACAAAATCTCTGGTGCTTCACTTCTTATGTCATCTGAACGCTGACAGCTTGATGTCTCTGGGTAATGCCACACAAGGGAAATTAGCACCATAGCACTCTTAGGCACTGCCATCTGCATGTCAACGTATGTAGAAATTTGTGCAGGCAGCTATAAAGCAAGACTGATAAAAAAGACTTGATCTTTTGCATTTGTCTGACTACACTTATTTCCTGGAGGAAAGTGCTAATTAAAAGTAACCCAGTATCGCTCCAATGTAACTGCAGCCACACTAGGATTCTTCCCTGCTGTGCTATGGCAGAAGCTTATTAGTTCATCCCACTCTAGCATATGGCCTGTTTTGGAATAGGAAATTTCCACTAACAGAGGAGATAATGCTGGAAATACAGGTGTTTTGGGACCCTCTTCCTAACACACAGGAACATAAAACCAAAGAGAAACTGGCCCTATGTCTACTGGGCACATCTGACAGTTCCATACACAAAAGCAAGCTTAGAAGAATTAAATTTTAAAAAAAAAAAAAATCATCTGATTTTGCCTCTTCCTATCATCTGTCTGCCTCTCAGAGCCAATGCCACACTCCAGCAACAGACTGCCGAGATAAGCCAAGCAGTTTCGGGACCAAAGGACCCGGAGAAAACTGGGAATACAAAGCTCACATGCCCTTTGTCTACACCTTTTGGAGGTTTTGCCAGTAGCTGTTCTTTTATTACCAATTTATTTGTCTTCATTTTAAAAAGTATATGTTTAGTTCTGAGACTAGCAAAGCTTCAGCAAGAATTAATCTGGTCTATTATTTCTGCTATGCCTATAGAACATATCCAGAAAGCTTTTTCAGCAGACATTGGCAATGGAAGAGCTACAAGAGAGCATGCAGTGAGCTGCTTTGGATGTGCAGAGTGCCAGTCTGCATTGTGAGTGCTGCAAGCAGACTTTGGCCTAAATTAAAAACACCCTGTGTGAAGCTAGAGACCCACAAACATTTGAAGACCAGCATAGATAGAATCTATGCCCAAAACAGGACTAAGAATGCACCTCCAAAAACTGTGTACTCGAGCAAAACCATGTGTTAGGCTACTATGCTAGACACAAAATCTAGGCCCTTTCAATTACAGAATTTTTAAACCACTTCAGAGCCATTTGCTTTGACCAATTCACTTATTCTCTTGATTCATCACTGTGTAAGTGGACGTAGAGAAGTAGATGGTGTTAGACCACCAGAATACCAAAGCTGCAAGAGTTTCCTCGCAGGATGGTCAATGAAGCCAACACAATCAGAGAACTATTTGCTTAAAAATGCAGATGGGATAACACAGGCTTACATTTGAGGGAAGATTGTGAAAGCTGCTGCAGATTCACTCTAGCATCCACTCAGATGTTAATGAGCGCCTAAAATGTTTGGAAAAAATTAAGCAATCTGCTCTTATGCAAAGGCCCATCACAAGACTTTCCACAATGTCACTCTGCTTTTTATTGGACCCCAGGCTGGAAGTGAATTTTACTCCGCTTCAAATTTTACCCAAAGTCCAGATTACTTTGTAGCTTAGAATTTAAAATTCAGATAAGTGTCAGGAAGTCTATATTCAGCAGAGTATGTCCATTATTTTATTTATTTCCTTATGGGAAATCAAAATTCAAAAACTGCTTTTAAGTGCCTGGCACTGGCCACTGTAAGAAACCTTTTACCTTATTAACTAGATCCCCACTCTGATTTGAGACAAACATGCCAGCGATGCATGAACTTGAATTGCTCCTTACCTTTGTGCCACTCTGATGGAAGATTCTCAGCAAATTGAGCAGCTGTAAGTCAACCACAAAAATCAGGACTTAATAACAAGCAGCTTTTGGAGAGTGGCAGGCACTTTGATAAGAACCTGCCGCTCTTCCTGCATCACTTCAGCCTCTTCTTGCTCCTGCCAGGGGGTTCAAGAAGCAGGCACTGATGGCTTTGGCATTAATTGTAGTGTACGTTGCCAGACCTGACAACAGAAGCAGCGTTACTTTCCCCTCCCAGTGCCCTGCTAGCGTATTTAAAGCAGTCACATCTCATCGTATACTTGAATGGCTAGCGAGAGATGCCAGGTGGATCCAAGCCTGCTGTTTTCCAAAGCCCAAGGGGAAGCAACGCAGTTATCCCCATGCTCTGTCCCTAATAATAAGTTTGATTTTATAGTCTCTGTATTCTCCCTAGCCTCCCTGCAGAGATCAAAGACAGCTATGTTTGGGTGTATGCATGCACATACATGCATGGAGAAGACACATTAATTACGGTCTGAAAATTTCTCTGCTAGAAAAAGAACTGGTTCCCTCTTTGTCACTTACCTCTCCCCCACAAAAACTCATGCTGGCCCAATTTACTCCTTGAAAACAACCTTGGATTGCAAATGACCTAGGGATAAGAGGCATCAACCAAGTGTATCTTGGCTGAAAAACACATGCTTTGAAGAGCAGAAACTCAACACCAACACAGGCTTTGATGCCATAGCACAGACCCAGTGACTTGTTTCTTAAGCTTTACCTTCCCTGTTCAGCAAGTAGTCAGATCAGCAGTCATGTCTGTGGACAAATGACTATTTTGCTGCGTTGCTAATTCATAGACTCTGCTGATGGTGTGGTTGGAGAAAAATCAGGAAACTGTGTTTTCCTTTTGCTGACTTGGTTACAAAAAGGGAACAGCGCTGGGAACTCACAAACGATGCCATAGGACTTTCAGCTTGGATTACAAATCAAAACTCTGCCTAATAAGAGTTAAGGAAAGGCATCCCTTCAGCCAAAAACTGCACAGCGTTTTGACATCATCTTCTGGCCACTGCTAGAAAGGGAAAGGAGAACACCCTCCTGGAGGGATGACAGCCTGACCCGGTGCTTTACGTCTCAGAGGAGAGTCGGTGGGGCCATGGTGGCCACTGACAGACAAAGCCAACCCAGGATATTCCCTGGGATGCAGTATTCCATAGTGCAGGCACCGGGCCAGCGTGGCATGGCTTTTGCAGGCTGCCACACCACACGATTGGGCTGTTGGTCAGGACACAGACCAACATGAAGAACGATCTTGTTTCTTTTGCTCCTGCAAGGGAGGCCGCTGTTGGCAAGACGTGGCCTCCGAGGGGGTGCAACAAAGCAGTGGGAGGGAAAGTATAAAGTACAGGTTTTGTCAAGTGAATCCATCAAGCCTGCAAGGTCTGTGCACACCTTCGCAAAATGACCTCAGGTGATAAACCAGTTGGAATGTGCCCAGGGGAGAAAGGTGTATAAGAAGTTGACAAGGCTCACCCTTTTTCTCGCTGGAGAGGTGGGGAGGCTGGCTTCGTACCAAGTGATGTCTGGGCATGCCAATCGGAGCAAGAGAGCGCGTTTGTGCCACTCAAAAGATGGGTCTGTCGCTGTGCTTGAGCAGACTGCTGGTCCCTCTAACTCATACACACCCCTTTGCCTTGGCTAACGCCTCAGGAGACAACTGTCTTTATTCCTACGGTGCTTGAACACCCCAGTATCTTGACAGATAACTATCCTGTGTTTCCAAAGCTCTACTAACAGTTTTTGTATATTTTCTAAGCCAAACAGGAGCACTTCTGCCTCCCCCACTACCTTCCAAATTCCTTTGTAAAACAGACAATCCGATTCCTTCCTCTTCCCATTTTTAAACACAAAACAGTAATTGTTTCATGATAAATAACAAGTGTTTTATGCTTGACAAACTGGGTTGTTGGTTTGTTGGGGGTTTTTTGCTGGTGTAAATTGCTGCTAGTCTGTTGCCCTCAAAAGACCCCTTTCTCAGCCCCTGCATATACCCAACTGTACCCTCAGATCCCCCTTTAGAATCCTCATGGCATTGATCTACACCGGAGGTGATGGTGTCCCTATTGCTGAGGTCACACGGCTTGACATCCTGCTGGAGTTACTACCAAAAAAGCATCATCATAAGATCACCACCGTCACAAATTGTGCCCCACACATCAAATGCCTTTTCCAGCTGGTGGAATCCCACAGCCGCAGCAGGACAACTTCTAACCAGCGCTTCCTTCTAACCAAGGCAGGTCTCTACGGAAGGAGGTTGAAGCACACAAATAAGCAGGGCCGGGGTCGAGGGTAGTACAGCAAATGCATGCACGTGCACGTTCCGTGGTGATCTAAGGGTCTTCCCACTTCGGGTCTCAGCACGATAGCCGCAAGGCCGCAGAAGCCACAGAATAAGAGACACTGGCATTATGCTCAAGAAGTTTGCATTAAGAGTGATAACAGAAAATCCAACTGAATTTATAACTTCAGCCAATTCTAAAGACAGAAAGGTTCCTCAACACAACACTAAGTATTTAATTCTCTGATAACAGAGTGAAGTAAAGATAGCAGGGACGAAGCAAGAGCTCACTATCAATAGAAACAGAGAAAGGGACAATGATATTTTAAGGTATTCACCTTTAGGTTATAAGCCACTTATCTCAGCCTGCTACATATGTGGTCTCCTTGGGAACAGAGTCAGACAATAAATCAGATGTGCCAACATTTATCAGAAGCTCCAACTAGCCAAAAACGTCAGCTCTCCTAAGAATGCCAAATCAGCTTTGCAAGATGCAGGGCCAAGCCTGGAGTCACTCTTGAGGCATGCAGCAGGGGTAAGAAATGCCGCTATTAAACTCAAAAGAACTGTTGCTTATATTCCGGTTCCTCATTGCCATGTCCCCCTGGAGCCATGGGCTGTGTCAGAAGCTTCAGAGGAAGGCAAGAAGAGAAAAATCAACCTGGCATTGTGTAGGCATGGTTAATGCACACATCAGGACAACGTCCGCGTATCATGTGCCCAGTCAGCCACAAAAATAACCCTACCCATTCTCCTCACAGTTTGAAACATGTAAGAGATTATTCTTGTCTTAGTCTGAACAGGGGGGAAAAAGCAATATATGGATAGCGTAGCGGTAGGAATAAAAACAGCTTGAGGGAAGTCAGCGAGATCAGTGTATGAATAATCTCTAACTGCAACTCTCCTGCCAGACACAAGGAAAAAATCCAGACATTTCACATGTGCAAAAACAAACAATCTCAACCAAATCTCTCTTTTAAACTGGTGAAAATTTCCCAACCAGTTCCAAAATGTTTAGCTGCTTATGTGTAACCAAAAGAATGTCATGGCAGGCGTTCTCGGGGCAAAGGCCTCTGTCTCATCTACAAGGGATTTGGCCAGGAATTAACTAGTGGGAAAGCAATGGCAGCAACAGCGCTTGGCGAGACTTATCCATCCAGAAATCCTGACCCTGGTGGCATCAGACATATTGGCGGGCGTGCGATGTGGCAACGGACCCATGGTCCCGGAGCAAACGTCTTCAGCTGCAGCATCAGGGGAACCGGGTGAAAACAGTGCCCACATCTGCTCATGACGCAGCTCTGCATGCGGCCCAACAGAGGAAAAAGAAGTCACCCTCTCCCTCGAACGCTGTGAAGTGACTCAAGCAATATACTTACTTGAAAAAAATAGTAAGTAAACCAGCGTATCGCTGGTCCGGCCACATGCTGGCAGCCGTATTTGTCAAGAGAAACAATCGCTGACCCCTGTCCAAGCCGAGGCATGGCGGCACCAGCTCCCTGGCGATCCCAGAGCCCCACGGGCAACACGTTTTGGAGCACACCTGAGCGCAGCCGCAGCTGGAAAGGACGCGGCGGGATGGTGCGGCCGCTTGACCCGCAGCCCCTCGCACGCTGAAGGCGGCCCTGCCGAGCTGCAGCCGCAGCCCAGACTTTCACAGCCCACACAACCGAGTTCCAGCACCCGCCTGCAGCCGGGCCTGGGAGGGCAGCAGCAGACCCAGGGGTAACTCCCGCCGCCCACCGGTGGTGGGAGCAGAGGCCCCCGGGGCGCAGGGGGCTGGAGGGGCCGCAGCCTGCCCAGGCAGCTCCGGCCTCAGCCCGTCCTTAACATCCCGTCTGCGCGGCCTACTGCCCGCCGGCCCTCGGCCTTCCCGGGCTGATGCACGGCCAAGCCCTCCAGCAGTGCCGGCCTGCCCGACCCCCGGCACTGCCCGTAACCCCCGGTACTGCCTGTAACCCCTGGTACTGCCCGACCCCCGGCACTGCCCGTAACCCCCGGCCGGTACTGCCTGTAACCCCTGGTACTGTCTGACCCCCGGCACTGCCCGTAACCCCCGGTACTGCCTGTAACCCCTGGTACTGCCTGTAACCCCTGGCACTGCCCGTAACTCCCGGTACTACCTGTGCCCCCCCAGCACTGTCTGACCCCTGGCACTGCCTGTAACCCGCGGTACTGTCTGACCCCCAGCACTGCCC
>VZTL01029205.1:0-15649 GCA_013400535.1 Scopus umbretta
CAAATTAAAAGAAAAATTTGAAAATTCAAAACTGTCATTAAAAGGACATTCTAGAGGGAGTAAGAAAATTTCAGAAGCATTTTCTTAAAAAAATGTATTTAGACTTCTTTCAATTATCTACATATTTTTGTATAAGAATACTAAAAATATCTATTTCAAAGTGGAAAATCAATAAAGAATAAACATGTAAACATTGGTTTAGAAAAAATAAGTTTTAAAAGATTTCAACATTTTCATTTCCTTCTCTCAAAATAAAATTTTGTAAAAAATTAAGTCTGTTACGAAAGATGTTTTGATTAAACAGAATGTTCAAGCGTATCTTTTAAGCAGTCCCAAATTTTTTACTCATGTTTTACACACTATGGTTTGTTTGCTGAAAGCTTATTAGCTAAAATCCAGAGATCAGAGAGACACAGTGAATACCTTGCACTGTGAAAGGATCACTCAGATTCTTGAATTTGCAGTTAGGCAACTCTGCGGAGTTAAGATTTTTTAATTATATGAATTTTCCCTTGCTTTCATACATGAAATGCTGTTTTATCAGGATTTAAATGGATATCACATAGTTCAGTTTGTTATATTAAATATACCGATTCAAAGAAAAAACCTAAAAAATTTATGCAGGTCTGGCCTGCTCAGCATAGAGGCCAGAACCCAAGATGTAGAAAACAAGAGTATATTGACAGCCTGAATTACATTCTGATAAGCTTAGCAGATCTGTGTAAGTTTTCATTCCGGTTAGAAATAATTTTTTTAGGGATTATATAAATAATACCTCAGAATTGGAACTGGAATGGATTTCTCATTATAAGAGAAAAGCACATATTTTGCAAAGTAAATAGAACTGTCCTGCTTTTCTTCTGAGTAAGGAAGCATTAGGTGTATTTGACTTGAGCTATTCTTTAATACGCATTGAAATCTGCTATTGCTTTTTCAAAAATGCAAAATACTTCTATTTCATGTTTATCTGTTGTAGTTCGCAGGTCATCCAGGTAAATGAGGATACAGTTCTGTGACTGCAGACACAATGCAATACTTGCTCAGGAGCTACACAGACACTATCCAGATCCTGAACAGAAAAAGAATATATATATATTCGTTTATATATATATATATTATATTAATATATACTTCATGGAATTTGCATATTGTCTTCTAAGATTAAGTTATTTAAGCTTACTGCATTTAAAACTCACTTGATTTGTTGAGCTGAAAAATATTCACCTGAATTATTTTAACTCTGTGTTCATTCAACAACCTTCAGCTCTGTTAAGATGACATGTCTGACTCGGGTGAGCATTTAGCAAGTCTTAAGCATGTTTCATTCTCATCTACTATTTTTTATCAAGATTTTTTTTTCTTAAGGCATTAATTCATTCTCTCTCTTTCTCATTACATGTTTCAAATTTCCACCCAGGTTTTTTTTTAACCAGTCTGTGACTTTCACATCAATATTAATAAAGAATTGCAAATCAGAATAAATTATCTTTTCTCCTCCTCCATACTCCCCCTTACACCACCTCATGTTAATCAAGATAGCTGAACCAGTACCATTAACCACCCCCCAGCTTAATTCTTCTTACAAAACAAAAAGCTTCTACCCAAAAGCCTGCTAAGAAGAGGGTGCTTTGCAGAAAAGACCTGGGAAGCCAAACCCTAAGCAATGTCTGGCTGGAGAGCTAAAAGGTGTAATATTACAAATCCAAGTGCTCTACTGGTATCTCCCTCATTGCTATACAAACAGGCTCCATTTTGAGTATACCTCCTTATCCCAGGATACAGCATGGCAACAGAGTCCATACAGGACCTGGTAAGCAACAGACTGAATGATGTTAACCTTCACTTAACTGTATTACGAAATTAGCATAGGAAGCCACATAAATTCCTTTGCTCTGTGAGTTATCACCTTGCTTTGTACATGCAGACCTCCCTCCGGCCTTTCTCAACTATAATCTAGTAATCCTTAATCATCCCTTTCTTTGCATTTTTTGACTTCATTCACTTATAATCAATCTTCGAGTTATGATTTTAATTGAAACAGTCAGTGTGTTCCTTCTTGTATCTTCACAGAAATTAATCCATTTGCTCAAGTAACGTTAAAAAAAATGATGGTTAAGTTTTCAGTAGTGTGTTAAGTGGCATGGATATGAACCAGAAAGGGTTATTGTCCCTTCAGGAGTGCAGGCATTTCAAGGCTTATTCACTTGGCACACCCATAATACCCACTTTTGACTGTCTAAAGTCAAGATAACTCAGCCCACATCACTGCATCTGTTATTTTTTAGGATTACAATATCAATGAGTCAAGGAATACTTTGTACTTGACAATAGGCCAGGTTGGCAAGAGCAAATGTAAGGACATTTTATTGTAAGAAATCAGCAGGCCACTTACAGATTAAGGTAGGTCCCGAGTAAATCTGAGGAATAACATGTTTTGAAAATACCACCTTTCAATAATGTTAGGAATACTAGAACCTGACGCATTATTTCCGTTTTTAGTGAGTATGTAAGTTTTATTCCACCTAATCACTGCAGATTATTTCATACAGAAGTTACTGACTAGCCATAAAAACATACCTTGAGATTTTTTTTTTTTTTTTAGGACATCAAGCACTATTCTTCCAGGTTTGATTTAATGCAATACCTTTCATTGTAACAGAGTCAAAGACAGACATTTTTTTCTGTAAAGAAGCAGACTCTTGTACCGTCGATAGTTCACAGACCTGCAGATACAGTAGAACACATGCATTGCTAATGTGTGTTTTTCTAGTGCCAACAGGGAAGCTGGACTCAGTAGGACTTAACCAAATTCAGTCAGGGTGATTTAGTCAATGCAGCTAAGTACCAGAGTCATGCAAGTTAATTAATTGAATATGCCCTAAACGTAATTTGGAGAAAGTTCCTTTACTCCTATGGAAACCAACTTCACAACTTCACAACTAACTTCACGTGTATCACCAAGTCTCAGTTGAGTCAAGACAACGTAAAATCATCTTAAGCGTGTAGCTTCATGTACTCTCACTGTACACAGAACTGAATGAGATACAGCCTTTGTTCTTTGTTCTTCCCTATAAAGCCCTTTTTCAATCTTAAGCTATAAACACAGCTCATTCAGCCATGTTCCTAGCCCAGGAATGATTTTTCAGACTTACACAGTTTCCAAATCAAAAGCCAAGATTTCAAAAGTCAAGCTTTTTTTTTTTTTTTTTTTGTTTCTGTTTAAAATATCAACTCTAAGAGGAAAGACTCTTGAGTGAGATTAATCTGAAAATTCTGCTGATGATGGACAAGATGAAACAGAACACAGCTTGCCCATCTTCAACTACATTGGCTTGGCAGTACTGACAAGAAGATAAACGTGTTTTTGTCACTAAGCTAGACATAGTATTCAGAAGACACATAAAAAACAGACTTCTCCAGGACATAAATGCAAGTATATAGAGTTGATTTTTCTGGCTACATTCACAGGAAATGCTTTCTCCTCAAGAGTTATCATTAGCAGGTGAGTACATGCTATTCCTAAAGTAGGCCTGTGAGAGTATTTCGCATTCACACTTCCATAACTCTTCCATTGATTCACCTGAGCACAACAGGGAAAACACAGTTCTGCTAAATATAAGGGAGTCTTCATCAGAAACTAGACCTGTTTTCAGTAAAAGAAAAATGAAAAAAAAAGTTGCCAAAAAATCAGGGATAAAAAGTAAAATCAGTTTCAAAATACATATTAAAATTGCAAGAACTAAGTACCTTTCTAGGACATAAAAGAGCTAGCCTATTACTTCATAAAATAAACATTCCCTGACAGAAAGGCAAAATTTACTTATTTCAAAAGTACATTTTTAGATTTGTTTAAAAGGTCGCATTTTTTATTGGGAAAATCATAGCGCTAACTACTGGCTACCTGCCTAGAAGACTGTTGTGAATTTATCATTTTACCTACACTGAAACAGGAAAAATTGACAACAGTGCTTTAGACACCTCTAGGAAAACAGGGAAGATAGTTTGTCCTCACTCTTCGCCTGTCCCAGCATTGCAGTCAACAGTCTCAACTCAGGGCGGTTCACTTAATTTCATCTATTGCCAATTAATATAAGCTTTTAATTCCTGATTGGCTTAATAGTTTCCACTCAAACAGTTAAACAAACACTTCGGGAACACCTTCCCCACTGCCCTTTCACCAAGCTCAACTTAGCACAACATCTACCTCACCTCTCTCCCCTCAGCTTTCCTTATTTTAGCGGCGCACAGTGAGAGACGTTATGACTGCTGACTAATTGTTTCCTTTTTTCCAGTCCTCGCTTCTTCGTCTTTTTCCCCATGGCTCCTTGTTTCTTACTGCTCCTCTGTTCCAGCATGGGCTGTGTGTGGACAGCAGTGTTGTGGGGCTGCCTGTGTTTGTGCCCTGGTGTGGGCAACCCACCCACAGGCCACAGTGCCTCAGAGCCCTACCTCCTCAGGCAGGGAGCACCTCTCCAACTACATCTCCAACCATGTCCCTTTCCACCTCTCCTCTGCTTTCTCCTCCATTTTCTCTTGAAACATGCCTCTTCACATTCCTGTCTGAATACACATCCTTTTCGAAGCTGTACTTTTAGCATAAGCACAACTTTAATATACATGAATTGTAAACTCAACTCTCCCTCTCAGACAACAGGGATTAATTTTGGCCAATGTGCGTGAACGCACGCACACAGAGTGCAATCTCCACCCCTCACCCCTGGAAATATGACTTTTGGGGTGATCATTACCACAGTTTAAGGAAGTACTCCTCACAAACTTACCCCCTTGCCCCTGCAAAACGCAAACCCCGGAAGCTTACAGGACTTTGAATACATCTGTTGCGATCAGACCTCAGTTTCTGCACCCCAGGGGCCGCCTTCCCCCGCCGGGACGGTCACTCCCAGCTCAGCGGCTGCTCCCCCAGCGGCCGGGGCCTGGCTGCAGCGCGGCCAGGGCACCGTCTCCAGCTGCTCGCTGATGCCCAGGGACCCCACCCGCGCCCAGCACTAGCTAACGCCTCCATTAGCAGGCAATTGCTCCGAGGAAGACCGTCAGTCTGCCCCCCCCCCCTGCAACCCGACTCTGTTGAGTGGTCCCAGTCCCTGCGGAACCTGGCTGGGAGCAGACGGCAAGCCCCAGGCAGCGCGCCCACCGCATTCCCCAGGGTCTTGCAGCCCCCGGGCTGATGTTGCCGAGTTTCAAAATCAGCGCCAGCCGCCGACGGGCATAGACCCCGTTCTCCATCATCGACTCCAGACCTTCCATCACTTTAACTTACTGCTGATTAAGATAAACTTTTAATTCCCGACTCGAGTATTGAGGAAGATGAACAGCGGGAACGCCTTTCCTCCTCCTGCCTCAGGCTCAACTTAACCACCTCTCCTCACTTCAGCTCGACTCGCTCTCTCCCCAGGTTACGCTCCCTTCCAATCCCTTCGGTGAGGCGATGGGCGGCGATGGGGGAATGGCGGGGGTTGGTCTGTGGTGCCTGCCTGCCGCTCGCTTCTTGTCCCCCACTACTCCTTGCTTCTCCCTGCTCTTCTGCCCCAACGTGGGCCGCCCCTCCTCCAGCACGGAGCGCTTCCTTCCAGGAGCGGAGCTCCAGCCGTGTCCCCCTCAACCAGGCGCCGCGGGTGTGTCCCTTCCGCGCTCCCCAAAGGCACCCCTCTTCCAGCGCTCCTCCCTCCCTGCTGTGTGCCCCCCCTCCCCAGCGCAGCGACCCGCCTAATCGGGGGAGCCCCTGACTAGCAGAGATTTTGGCGGGCGATGCAGAGCCCACACTCCTGCCGGAACCGGCTGGAACCGGCTGTGAGCGGCCCAGGGTGGTTCATGGCCCCTCACAGGGCACCGGGTGTGCCCAGTACAGCCCGCTGCTGGGGGTGGCGGTGGGAGAGGGCTGGCGCAGCCTTGGCCAGTCTGGCCGTTTGGGCAGAGGTGGCCTCTTTGAATGGCACTTACTAATTCTGTGTCCTGCGGGAAGAAAGTGGGGCAGACAGGAGCCTTGTGGGGATGCGGGCATGTCGCAGGAAGAGCGGGAGTGTACTCTCGCAGGAGAGAAGTACAAATAGGTAGCGCTCAGGGAGACCCTCCCGTTGAGTCACGAGGCTCAGAAAGGATCCCCTTGCTTTCTAAACTCCTTCTCAGAGAGGAGTCTAGGTGCGGCTAGATCCAGTCCTAGTCTCAGACTTGGTCAACGGTTTATGTCTAAGGATATATTTTTTCCTCTGCTGCGTTACAAGATTAAAGTAATTGGGCAGGTGCCCAGATTTCTATTGTGAGTCCGGTTGCGTTCAGTGTACTGAACGATTCCAATTACAGAGGCACTCACAATGCAATACACCTTCAGTCTAGTCGCGTTCAAAGAGAATTATCACGGCTAGATTAATAAATGGTGCAGTTTATTAAAACAACAGACACACGGACACACAGGTCCTTTGGATTACCGGTGATGGATATCCTGTCTGCAGNCAGTACATTGAAAAACACTGTTTTCATTCTTTGGAGAGTGGGTTTTGTGGGTGGTGGTGGTAGCTTTACTCTTAAGAAGCAAATATGGTGTTTGTTTCCTGTTGAAAAAAAAAAAAGGAAAATCACTTTGGGTTTAGTATTTCTTTTTTTTTTTTTTTTACCTAATTTGAGATTGAAATGAATTCTAGTTAAAATATAATTGGGGAGAAAAAAAAAAACAAAAACCCAAACATTCAGTTTCTAATCACAGTATCTGGCCTTAATGCAGGAAACCACTCTGTAGACTTGTAGAGTTTTAAGCCTATGTATTGTGTCATCGATTTAAAAGGCTGTTGATGCGCGTCAGGGGTGTGCTTGAGCACTGTGCCAGAGCCAGCTTTGAGCAGGGCAGCTTGGCTGAGCTGCCGCAGATGGGCTTTGCATGGGCTTTCTTGGTGGGGTGGTCCTCGCCCAGCTCCTGCACCCGTAGGAAAGCTGTGAACATTTTGGCAGAGTAAGTATGTCCAGTACCAGGCTAGTAACGCAGCAGGGTTTTCACAGAAGGTACCAGCTATTCTGGTTTCGGCAGACAAGGATCCCATTGCAGAAATTGGTATGGAGTAACTAGAAGTGTGGATTTTTACTATGTACAAACAGGAAGCTGAGGGCAAAGGAGTCCAAAGTGGAGAAACCAGAGTACATCTTGATATTCTCTGCCCCATCAGATAAAGGAAGGCCTGGCACTGTCTTCCTTAAGTAGTGGTACCTGTTAGGGTAGGTATGGCTTGTGCTGGGGTACCAATGGCTATGGTATGCATGATTTTTACTTTGAACTAGCTGTATTTTGTTCCTGTTAGATAAATGCTCATTAGCAGCTGGAGTGCATCTTCTTGTTCAACAACTTCTGCATTGAGTTCATTTACTCTGAAACTACTTTGCAATATGAAAGAAAGCGTAGCTCAGAGGATTTGCTTGAAAAACATGTTTCTGATCTGCTTTGAAACATTAATGTGGGTGCTCCCTTTCTAGGCCAAACATGAAGTGTAAATACAA
The DNA here is from genome assembly GCA_013400535.1 of Scopus umbretta. Lineage (NCBI taxonomy): Eukaryota > Metazoa > Chordata > Aves > Pelecaniformes > Scopidae > Scopus > Scopus umbretta. Next base: position 7,501 of record VZTL01029205.1, read on the forward strand.
TTTCTTGACCTTTTTTTTTTTTCTTTGGTTAAAGAAAACAAATATTAACTTTCTATTGACTTCAGTGCTTTAGCATTAGGACCATAGTAAATGCATATTAAATACCATTGAATATGTTAAGATTTTTGCCATTGCATGCAAGTAGAAGGAAGCAACACTTTGAAATACCTAATTGTTTAGGAGCCTTGCTATTTGGAAAAAGAAAATGAAGACTGGTGAGAATGCTGCATGCAATTGTTTATTTCTGATCTAAAGGAGGCTTGTTTTTTAGTGTGTTGGGGGAAGATCTTGTGGGTCCAGTTAATTGCTTTAACTGGTTTGTGTGGTATAAGGTTATTATAGTTTGTTAGACTATACATAAATAGGGTACCAAGATTATTTTCACAACAAGCATTTTCATAAAGTTCGTGCAGGGCTACACAGTAATAAAAATCATAGAATCATTTAGGTTGGAAAAGACCTTTAAGATCATAAAGTTCAACCATTAACCTAGCAATGCCAAGTCCACCACTAAACCATGTCAAATGCCACATCTACATGTGTTTTAAATACCTCCAGGGATGGTGACTCCACCACTTCCCTGGACAGCCTGTTCCAATGCTTGACAACCCTTTTGGTGAAGAAATTTTTACTAATATCAAATCTAAATGTTCCCTGGCATAACATGAGACCATTTCCTCTTGTCCTATCAGTTGTTACTTGGGAGAAGACATCAACATCCACCTCACTACAACCTCTTTTCAGGAAGTTGTAGAGAGTGATAAGGTCTCCCCTCAGCCTCCTCCAAACTAAACAACCCCAGTTCCCTCAGCTGCTCCTCATAGGGCTTGTTGTCAAGACCCTTCACCAGCTTTGTTGCCCTTTTCTGGACATGCTCCAGCACCTCAGTGTCCTTCTTGTAGTGAGGGGCCCAAAACTGAACACAGTATTTGAGGTGCGGCCTCACCATGCCAAGGACAGGGGAACAATGACTTCCATACTCCTGTTGGCTGCACTATTTCTCATACAAGCCAGGATGCTGTTGGCCGCCTTAGCCACCTGGGCACACTGCTGGCTCATACTCAGCTGAGTGTCGACCATGTAAAGACAGTGTCCTGGTTTCATCTGGGATAGAGTTAATTTTCTTCCTAGTAGCTGTGTTTTGGATTTAGTATGAAAATAATGTTGATAACACACTGATGTTTTAGTTGTTGCTAAGTAGTATTTATAGTCAAGGACTTTTCAGCTTCCCATGCTGTCAGGTGCACAAGAAGCTGGGAGGGAGCATAGGCAGGCCAGCTGACCCAAACTGGCCAATGGGCTATTCCATACCATATGGCATCATGCTCAGTATAGAAACTGGGGGGAGCTGGCCGGGGGGCAGTGATCGCTGCTCAGGGACTGGCTGGGCATTGGCCAGTGGGTAGTGAACAATTGCATTGTGTATCACTTGTTTTGTATATTCTTTTGTCATTATTATTATTACTTTCTCCTCTGCTATCCTATTAAACTGCCTTTGTCTCAACCCACAGTTTTACTTTTTTTTTTTTTCTGATTCTCTTCCCCCATCCCACTCAGTTGGGAGGGTGAACGAGCAGCTGTGTGATGCTTAGTTGTTGACTGGGGTTAAACCACGACAGACAGAAACAGTGCTAATATAGGAATGATATAAATTTAAATAAGTGTGTAGCCAATAGAATCAAACTCCCCCATATTAAGTCATATGCTTTTTTATATGTTGAAACATATACGGTTTTAGTAGTTCAATGATGAATAAAGTACAAAAGGGTGTGTTTAAGAGGTGTTTTTTCTGAGTTTTTTTCTCAGGTGAATCACATCTGTCAGGTCATCTTGTCTCTGAGGGGGCTGTGAGTGTAAATAATGCTTGCAGACTCTGCTTTTGAGAGCTTACATTGATTTTAGAGTGCTAACATGTCTTGCATGGTTTCTGCCGCGCACACGTGCAACTTTACAGCAAAGTCTTGAATGTGGTCATTCAGAAGTTGGAACTAATACAGACTAGATCTCTGATTGTCCCTAATTTTGCCTGATATACAGCAATAGAAGCATATTCAAATTCAGCAATGTATTACATACTGCTGATACACACATCATCAGTAATAAAGGCATAGTGATGTATCAAAATTAGGACTTTAAAACTGAATGTGAGATCTTATGGAAGGGGAAAGTGATACTTATTTACAAAACCCTTATGCAAGTTAATTTTATGCAGTCACACTCTCACAAGCATCAAGACGTGTGCAGCTGGCCTGGCCAGGAGAGACTTGGCGGTCAAGTCCTCACGACAGCTCTGAGTCCTTTTGACTGGCAATGACAAACCAGCCTTTGGGCAGATCTTCTATAAACTTTAGTAGTTATCAGTTGTTAGGGTTGTAATTTGGCTCAGAATCTTGCTGACTTCAGTCTCCGTAGATCTTAGGCCACATTGCTTGCCTGCTATCTGGTTTAGGGTTTTTTTTTTTTTGCGTATATGCTTGAAATATATGTTTATAGTTTGTTTCCCTGAGCAGCTAACAGGAAAAAACTGGTGTATGTGATAAGCTACAATCATGCTGCCATATTCATGGTACTAGGACACAGGGTCTTTGCTGACAGTCATCTGTGCTTTGATGTTTCTGAGTGCAAGCCTTTTAGTCTTGACATAATACATTTCTTAATTTTACTGCTGGGAATGGTGTTCTGGAAACAGTGTCCTGTCTTGTCAGTACAAGGGTTTTAACCATGCAACCCTTTTAACCTTTGTTTTATATTTCAGTTTTAGTGCTTATACACACATTTCCAGTCATAATAATTTAAACCTTAGAAATTTTGTTGCAGACTTCACTCTGAAATAGAGAATGATACGGCAATTCCCTATCTTGCTGCTGCTGAAGTGGTCGTTAAATGCAGCAGACTACGCTAAACCTTAGCCCGCTTAGGCGGCTCTCCAGACTGTTGGCATGGCACGTTGGTGTTACCAGGTCCTGTGCCTCTTTCCTGTAGTGCCTGATGAAATGCAAAAAAATGGGTCAAATGAAGGGAAATAACAGTTCATGTTCCTGTAATCTTCTGCCATCAGTTTTACAGCAGGGCTCACCCCATTAATTTCAGCCGTACTCATCCCACTTTAAAATGATGTAGAAAAATTAAGTCTGTAGGGGCTCTTTTGAATGGCGTTAATTATTTATAAGCCTAATGCTCACCAGCTATAGACCAGATCATCAGCTGGTGTATTCAATACAAATTCACTGGCCTGAACCAAGTTTCTTTGAAACTACTGAGGATCTAGCTCAGCAGAGTACCATCTCTTGGCTTTGAACTCCTATTTATCAGCAGGTAAGTGCAAGATGTCTAAAAGATGCAAGAGTCATAGAATAAAGAGACCAGTGTTTATGTGCTTTAGGAATTAGGCAGCTGGGGTTGGGAGGAAACAAAGTCCACTATGGAGATTTCTGGTCTATTTTAAATTAAAAGAGTGTGATGCTACAAAATACATGTTGTAAGGTAAAATTTCATGATGCTGAAATTACCAAATAAATACTACAAAATATCAAGGCCAGCACCACTTTCCAGTAAATATAACTGAAACACCCAAAAAATTTAAATAATACACTTTGCTACTTATTTTGGAGATTTAAGTTACTCCAGTAAAGGCAAAATTTTCTTATCTTCTCTGAACTAGCTGGGTCTTTTTCAAAGAACCTCTCAAACAGATTTCCTGGTATAGCCTGACTGCACTGTGAAGCTTTGGTAACGCAATTCTTTCCTCACTTAAGTATCCAGGTAAAGAAGAGTTATGAAGTGTTTGGCTCTGCTGGAAGAAGATTAGGCAGCCAGTGTATGCCAGGGAGCATCGACATATCTAGGAATTAGTTCATGATCTTTTGCCTTGGATCATATTTGGAAGTGAATTGTAAGCTTGGCTGCCTGAAGTGGGTAGGATCATATGTTGGGATCAAGACCCTGCCTACGATTAAGATAATCCAAAGAATGCCTTTCTATAAAAAGGATGGTCTTCTCAGTCAGAACTTCCTTCATCCATTAGAAAGAAATACATTCATGTCTAAATGAAAGGATGCTGTTTTCTTTCTAGAACTTTCCTCCTAATAAAATACTGCATTTTCACTTTCTCTTTTCCTTTCTCTACATGTACACTACTCCCAGAACAAATTCCTATTGAATTTAATGTGGGAGTAGGGTATCTCTTTATCTAGTTATTTCTTCTGAAACAGCAGAATTATATCTGTAATCTTCTGTTCTGACTGAACAAAGAAAAAAACATCTCTTTGTACTTTAACAAATGCAGGAGTTTAAATTGTGGAGTACTCACTCAAGTACTAAGGTTCCCTCAGGATTTATCACTGAAACAGATTACTTGCCTAATTTTAAACCACATAACAGTCTATTTTTATTAATGTCCATTGCTTAATCAATCTAATCTTCCCACTGAAATTAAATTGCTGAACTCCCACTGATAACAATGGTATCAGGATCAGACCTACATATAGCACACTCAATAGTTTTGTCATTCTTAAGTTTTGTTTGGTTTAGAAGCAAAAAGCTATTTTGTCTGTGGATGTTCAAGAGAAGTACAAGAAGAAAAGATGTAAATTTAAGACTGCATTTCAGTGTGCCAATCTGCACTGAAAGAATTCACATGTGAACCTGATCTTAGTGTTTAAACAGAAGTTGCTTCACTGTGCTGATGGTTACTTCAACCACTGGAATGAGGTGGTTGCTCCGTAGCCAGTATGAAATGCCTCATCTGGATGGAAAGAGAGAGAAGCATGATTGCTTCCTAACTGCTTCTTGCTTAATAGCCATCCTTCCCTCTGACTCCTCAGGGTGCTTGGCCTCATCGTGACTTAATCTGCTGTTTCTACAGATGTAATGCCATTAAATGAAATAAAATAAATCAGTGGTCTCATAAACCTCATAGATTTATATCTCAAAGTGACCCTTTCAAAAGTAGATTTTGCTGTTAACAGCAACTAAAAAACTACACATTTTCTTGTCAGATTTTCTGTGGCTTCAAAAAAGGGGATGATTGAAACTGTCTCATCATCATGGCAAGATTATATAAATTACAAAAGGGATTATAACATATTGAAAATCAACATTGAAAAAGAATTGAAGGACTGAAATGATCTTAATCAGTGTTGTTTCCATGTTATTTACTGAAGCACGTACAGCATCTGCAGCACTTCATATCAGAATCACTTCAGATTGGTCCCACACTTCACATAAATGAAGCTTCTCTTCAGAAATGGCAGCTCTAGAACCAACTTTTTTGATAGCATCTTAGTTTTAGGAAATTGTTACATAAACATTTCTTGTTAAATTCTGTCCTGAATCTGATTTTCTTTCTGCTAAAGCTAATGAGAAGGGAGAAAGATTTAAAATATTAAATGTAAGGGTTGAGCCTTTTAAATATTTATGCATGCAGTTGAAAGAAGCTAACACAGATAGTGTTTAGTTCTTCAAAAGGGTAATCATTTCTCCACCTTCTTGTTTTCAAACAATGTTATCATTAAGTTCGGGTTAGGCTGAACTGAAAGTGTTTATTGGATTCAATAATTCATATAGTTATATATATATGGCTGTGGCTTGAAAAGACATCTACTTTGTATTTTGTAAAGCAGTATCATGCTTTACAAATTCAACTTGAAAGTGTGGAATTCAGAAATATATGACATGGACCTTCTCATATTGTCAGGCAAACAGAACTAATTCTATGCCATGTAGTTAGTCACAGTTACATCTGAAACCTGCAGCCACCTTTCTTTGCCAGAAGTGATGTGTTATCTTTACCTTTTGCTCAGAGTTGCTGCTAAAAAAAAAAAGGAAAGGAACCACCATAGTACGGGACTTGTGTTGAGTAGCACATGAGTCTCAACCTTGAGGTGAGATTTACTGTATAAACTTTTTCCTTTAATGATAAATCAAACTAAACTTGGCTACCACTGAGCATAGGAAATATAAGAATTTCCAATTCTTTATGAAGAGTGAGTTTATTATTTAACCTCCTTCCAAAAGATTTGTGCCTGGGGGTGTTCTGAGTGCCTACACAGGGTACAAGCCCCTGCACCATCTGTTTCATTATCGGGTACACTGATACACTCTCATTCTATCTGTGGAAGTGCTACCAATACATATCACTATCTGGGAATCACCTATCCCCAAAGAATTACCTTTTTCACATCAGTTGAATGATCACTGAAGGATTCACGCAGACGCTACAGGCTTGCAGTCAGTATTTCTACCTTTATCATAATATCTAGAGGTATTCCTGCCATCAGGGAAGAATGATAGACTTATACTTACTAATTTCACCCATTACCTGTTGACTTCTACATTTAATCTCTGAGGGAATAAAAGAGAGAAGATGTTGACAGTATTTTTCCTAACTGTTAGTAACATTTAAGCAGATTAACAACAAAAAGAAGCCCACAAGAAAATAATCTTTCAAAACAGTCTATTGCACAAGGGTGGACTTTTCCTAGGTTCTTTCTAGGTTCAGCCTGGAGAAAAGGCGGCTTGGGGAGACCTTACTGCAACCTTTTAATGCTTAAAAGGGGGCCTATAAGGAATATAGAGAATGACTTTTTTACCAGGGCCTATAATGACAGGACAAGGGGTAAATGGTTTTAAACTGAAAGAGAGTAGATTTAGATTGGATATAATGAAGAAATTTTTTATGGTGAGGGTGATGAGACCCTGGAACAGGTTGCCCAGAGAAGCTGTTGGTGCCCCATCCTTGGAAGTGTTCAAGGTCATATTGGATGGGGCTTAGAGCTACTTGGTCTAGTGAAAGATGTCCCTGCCCATGACAGGGGGTTGGGCTTAGATGATCTTTTAAAAGTCCCCTCCAACCCAAACCATTCTTAACATTGGGTGTATATAGAGTTGGACTTTTTTTGCCATAAAGAAACAGACAATTTTCATAACAGTATCCCAGTTTAAGGTTATGCTACATTTAGTGTTCTGATATTTTAGTACAAAATAGTGAAAAATCCTTAAGAGAGAAATAAGAGCATCTTCAAGTCATATCCCATGTTAAGAAAAGTAATAGACTAATATTGGCTATCCATGAAGAGATTCTCAGCTAATTTTTCAAGGTTTTGAGCATTTCCAAAGAGTAAAAAATCTTGTGCCTGGTCAGGACTTCCAGTTCCTCCCTTTTAACTTTGAAGGGTTTGGTCACTGGTGTTTTAGGAGTCATGAATCTTCCCTTAGAAAGTAGTAATTGCTAAGACTATATGGGCAAAATTGTGACACTAGAAATCCCCAGGATGATTTTACTCTTATGTAATTTTTATCCACGAGTAAATTATGCATCTCTTTCTTCACATGATTGCCTAATCAGACTCTTTGCATTTTGAAAGAGAAAGAATTTTGGTTATTAAATGCCCTGAAATATTTGGTTTGTTTGTTTTAATCAGTATTGAGGGAAATTGCACCATCCTGACCTCTTTTATAGTCAATAATTATTTCCTTGCCATTTTCCTGTCAACTTCCTGTAACTTCTATATTAGATTATTACAGAAGCTGAAGTCTCAATCTACTGAGGTATCAATCTGAGAAAGATCTGTAGTGTAGGAAGTAGTATAACATAGTGGAATCTAAAAGTGGTTATATCACAGAAAGGGTCAAAGTTGACTGCTATATGTTCACTACTTGAACGATTTAGTGTACTTGGTTAGAAAAGGCTATGTGGCCAATCAGTTACTCATTAATAATATTATCTAAAATCAGCCATTTCCTTCTTTTTCATACCTTACACTCAATTTCCAAATAACTGTCCAGTTTAAATTTCCAATTTGTAGTTAAGGGTTTAAATACAGTGCTGGCATTATGTGATGCTTTGTACAACACATTTTGATACTTGAGAAGCAAGAAATACTACCAAGTTTGTATCAGCTGTAAAAATGTAAAACAATTGCAACATAATGCAAACAAAAATGATGAGGACCTAGCTGTCCTGAACATTTACTATGGTTATCAGGACCATAAGTTTTACGTGACAATATCTTTGTATTTAAAAATAGACGTACATCAGACCCCTTCCAGTGGAGTAGTAATGGTAATACTTTAGCTGATAATGCAGTTTTATTCCTCCCATAAAAATATAATAAATTATGGATGTGTTGCAGTGTTGTGGTTTAACCCC
>VZTL01029206.1:7510-19133 GCA_013400535.1 Scopus umbretta
AAAAAAAAGGTGGTGGTGGGGGATGGACACGATGGGGGAAACCAAGCTCCTAACAAGCAGAAAGAAAATGTATGAGCAAGATCCATGTTTTAACATATCCTTATTGGTCAGTCACCTGTGGGCATTTGACCTACTTCCATGATGTCCTCCTACAGTGATACAAGCTTTTCTTCTTCTTAGCAGGTAGTAATCTTCCAGAAAGAACTGCTGAGAACTGCAGTTATTCCCACTTGCTGATCTCCCAAATTGGTTTTGGTGATACGGGCATTTCTGCAGTGTATATACCTTTGCTCTCTCTTAATTTTCCATTTTCTTCTGACAATCCAGAAACAATATATCACAAGAAGATTGTAAGGTCTGAGAGAAAGGTCAATCCTAGCTGCAGTGGCAAAGTTCTATGCACCTTCAATATGCAGCATGTTCAGCATTATTTTTGCACATTTTATAATTGTATAATACCGGTCATTATTAGCTTGTTCAAGAAAGAACCCTTCTGGGTATCATGCTTGATTTATGTTAGCTTACTGTTCCTTCACATTGTATATCTCCCAATGAACTCCTATCTATGAAAAGTCAAGAAATCCATATTATCACAAGGCCCAGGGATTCACTTGCCTACTTCCACTTAGAAAGTGCATTAATTTAAGCCTAATATAAGTAGATGCTCCCAGCTGCCACCTGCAACTCTATTCATTTTCAGCTGTATAGATGCATACAAAAGAATTACCCTATCTGTTTAAAACCAAAATAAATAGGTTCTATATTCACAGTCCCATAAATACCCCCAAAAAATCAGAGTGAGCAAATGTTGCTCTGAAAACGTCTCTCTTGAAAGTAACTTCTTTATGCCCTTCTCCCTCTCCCTTCTCCCAAATTCCTAACAGAAAGTAGAAGGAAAAATCTTTCTGAATTCATAACTCTGGTAACAAATAACAAGGATAAGAAAGTCTTCATAAAATAGCCCAGTAGCTTCTAACTGTATTTGTAGAGCAGGATGTTAAGAATATAAGAAAACCCATTCTCTGTCATGATAACTATTTCATATTGCAACGCTGTAGGTCAAAAATAAAAGAACACTATATGTTTCAACCTCAAATACTCTTTGGGACTGATTAATACAATTATACACAGTTATATTTGCACTGCAATGCATTTCCATCTAAAGGCAAAATGAAGTTTACAATCACACTAGGTTCTGCACAAATTAACACTTCATTGAATATTAATGAATTACTCTTTGTGACCAATTGCTATGCAAATAATACTTGTGTCAGAATTTATAATTACATTTATTTCAAGATAAAATACATTAATATTAACATAAAGAAACCTTCCACAGTAAAGTGAGTAAATCAGTTAAGACACATGTCACAGTATTACTAAACCAATGGTTTTGTTGCTGATTTTGCACAACTAGGTAACACTATTTTTTCATACAAATTTCTCATGATTATGAAAACTCAGTAGCAACCTAGAATTTTATCTCTATAAGTTGCACTTGTATGGATTTGGTTTAGAATCAAACACAATTCATATTAGTTATATCACACACCATTCTAATTTATCAGTTAAAAGCAAACTGATACTGAACATTTTTGTGGCCTTCTCCATATATTTGATACCACCAGGCCTAAGTTCGTGTAATAGTAGGTGGAAGCTGCATCGTTGCTTGCATCCTTTTTCCTGCAATGATGAGCTTTTTTAAATTGTTTATGTGATGTTTTTAAAAGTAGCTTGCAGCATGAAAAACTGAATGTCTTTGTCCTAATGCAGCTTTTGGAGAAAAGAAACTACTGTGAAATCACCTCAGTACTGAATAACGAGTATTAGTTCTATAAAAGTATCAGTTCTCTTTGCTTGAATTGCAAGGCTGTTTCAACATGCTCCCAAAACGCAGTCTGTCAAATAACAGAGACATGACTTTTTTTATAATAATACTTTAAATATAGTTTATGAAAGGTGGGGGGAAATATGTCTCATGTTTTTCTGTTTCTCTGTGAGAAAACTTAGATTAAATACTTGTGTTTTGCCAAGCCCATGTCAGGTAAAGAGCGAAAAATTATTTTTTTCTAACTTTATTTTTGCAAGAATAAGCCATACTAGAGGCAATGATAAGAAAAGGCAAATAAGTTAAGAAGTTAGAGAAGGAACTAAAATATTAGTAGCAATTATACAAATTCCATAGATTTTTTTTTTAATTTTATTATTTACCCTGTACTGTGGAGATCACACTAACAGAGACCTCTTTAATTTAACAGGATAGTCATAAAATACAGAAGCTTTTACTAATCTCACAGCATATTGATGATGTTGAGGTTATTAAAGTGAATTACATAATTTTACAAATGGGATCAATTCTGAGTACACAGTAAAGTCAGGAGTGAATTTCACTGTTATGAAGCAAATGGATATAATTAATTATGGTGTCAACCATTCTAGGTGAGGGCATCATGCCAGCAGAAGACCGAACAAGAATGTATTGTTTTCTACCTTTTGCCATAATGGCAATTGTTTCCTTGCGCTCCATTTCTCCTCTCATTTTTGAACCGGCGTTTGAAACCAGCACAAGAAATAATATTAAAAGCCATCAAATGCAGCAAATGTAATATATATTGCTATCACTTTGCACTGTTGCTGCTGCAGTGGTGAGCTGCTGTGAAACACCTGGCACACAAAACTACATTCATGAGCTGTATTAATCAAGTACCCTTGTCCGAAACAAATTTACAATAAGTATCACTCTAATTTCACACTGCTGCAATTTCATAATATTCTGAGATATGAAAGCTTCATCTCCCAACTCTAGAGAGTCAATGCTTAGCTATTAGCCATGCATTAGAGGAGGGACTGGAAGTCCCACCAGCAACTTAATGCAGCCACTGTAGCCAGAGCCATGCACTCAATGAAGCAATACTTTTCCTTTTGCTGTCAATCTTCAGTACCAGAGCAGCAGGGTTTTATTTTATCTTTCCTTTTTTCCCATTTCACAAGGGTATTTAAAATTTGATCACAACAATGGTTCAGTTCATATGCATATTACAAACTGCTTTGGGGACTGCTCAGTGCAAAATGGGCGGATAATGTTACAGATTAACTTGACTCTGGAGTGTGAACTGTCAGCTATATCCTTTAGCTGGGGAAAAGATTTTAAACACTACCTGGAAAATTGTGAGGCCTAATCTTTCTGCTGTGCTGGCTTGCAGTATAATCCGAATAATGTGAATGTACTTTCCATCTGACTGAGGCAGGCATGCTGTTAAGTGATTTGAGCGATTTGCCTGGTATAATAACCAGTTTTCTCTGTCTCACTGGATGCCAAGAACTTCCTGAAAATCTTTGCCTATGACTTGACACAGACTGCTGAGTAGCCACAAAACTGTTTGATAAAAGCACCAGTTTTGTCCAGTATAAATCAATAGAATCCTGCTGCAATACCTGTATTTGACTACAGCACTCAGCTGTTATCAAGTAGGGGACCTGTTCTGAGTATTTTAACTTCTGAGTACGTATCTTTTTCCCAGCTGGTCTTCAACACAGCAGGGATGGCTGTGGTGTGTGCTCAGTGTTTTAGCCAAAGAACATTCAACATTCACAGCACTCCACTGGCCTCCAGACAAAGATTAACTGAAAATGCATTTCAATGCAGATATCAAATTGTTTTCCTAAAATAGAGTATACAGAGCGTGATTCCTCAAATGTGAGCTCTTAAACCTGAACTGTGAAGATTTTCCAGTAATCTCTCCTGTCTTTCCTACCTGACACCACTCTATTTTCCTAGGACAACCTATCACAAAAAGCCACATCTCACACAAGTAATTACACACATTCTTGAGCTTAGCTGAAAGAATATATTGCCAATGAAAAGAAGCTGGAAAACATCTCCTAACACCAATGTTCAAAATGTTATTTTCTTCACCTCCTCTGTACTTTTTACTCATGAAAACACTTTTTGGGTAACAAGACAAAATATGTTTTATGGATAGACTCATGGCACAGTAAGAATAATCAACTTTGTTGTCCCTAAAATTGGAATTACTTCTGAAGAAGAACGATACATCTATTCTAACGTTCTATGCCACTAAAGCTAGAAAAATGCCGCAAGTTATATGTTTCTTATTCTGCTATTATTATTTCTTGTGTCTTTCCATTTTTCACTTTATACCTTGCAGAGCATGGAGATTTGCCCAAAACATGTATGATCCCAATAAGATGGTCTAAGAAAAGGACAAAGCATCTGATCATAGCGAGAATTTCTTTTTCCTTGAAATTTAACATGCATCATGGGGGCTTGATAATTTTTCATGAATGCCTGGTTCCACTGAAGTTGATGATAGAATTTTTGACCTTTAATCCAATGAAGCCAGTTCTGCAACATGTGACAGACCTCTACAATACAAGGATATCTATATTTCCATATGGTATAAATGTGCTATTAGAATAATTATTATAAAAATTTTTGTGTTTACTCAACTATGAAACCATAAGTCTCATGTGGTTTGCTGGTCAAGCAGATAGTTCTTCATGTTCCCCATTCCACTTTGTATATTGAGAAGGCCAATATCCCTTTCCTTCCCAATTAACCTTGGGAATATTATGAAAAAGCACATACGATTCCAAGACCTCATTGACACACTTGTTTTCCAAAATTTTCCAATACTCTTCCATATAGACATCTCAGTGTTACAGTGAAATTAATTATGCTTCTAAGCTTTTATTTCACATATCTGCAAACTGAGGTTCAAAGATGTCAAATTATTTGTAGCCTTTAGCTTTTCTAACCTGATTTGCAGCTGACTTCCAAGTTTCAATTTGCATCATTTGAAACCAACAATTTAATTTTCTGTTCCGAATCAGGACATACAGCACTGTTAGCTCTTCACTTTGACCTGAGTTTCTGTGAGAGTTATCCACCTTATCCTCATTAAAAAGTGAAAATCTGCCATATTAGAAGACAGAAAAAGGCAGAGGAAGGAAGGGAGGGAAGGGAAACAAGAAAGAAAGCATCCTGCCCAATGCTACACTGTAAAAAAAAAAAAAAAAATCATCTTGAATACCTGTGTGCAGATATGGCATGCTAATATAGCCAAACAGAGTAGCAGCAAAAGGGGATCTGCTGCTTAGCTGCCTTAAGTGATTTTAAGTCAAGTTCTCTCCTAAGCATACACAGTTACCTTATGCACGCAATTTTTGTAAGGTTTTCCAAAATGCTACAGGAGATTCAGCATGTTCAGTACCACAAGGTGCTTCCTGTTAGCAACAGTTTCCCCATTTCTTCCAATGACAACATTTTTCCAAATAGCTCCCTCAATTTTTCAAGTAAATTATACATGGAAAATTGAAATTTACTCCTTTAGATGAATAGATACTAAGCAAAAAATACAGAAAAAAAAATGTTAACACAGTCTTTATAGGCATATTTCCAATAGCTTTGTGATTGTCAAAATTCCTACTACTTTGCTTTTGTGATTAAAGCAGACTCTCATGATTTTGAATTGTTGGTCAGTGAAAAAGGGTCCAGTTTTAAAGTCAGTGATTGCCATCTAGACTTTATGCTTAAACATGACGAAGAAAGTCCATACCTGCCTAAGTTTTCAGAACATTAATATCTGTGTATTCTTCTGTAATAGCAGTTCAGTCTGTGTCTCCTAAATATACCACCTAGGTCTGATTTGAACTTGAGTGAGTTATAATGAGACACTACTCTTTAATATAAATTGAGATTAATTAGAACTTTACTACAGATTTAACCTTTACTTGATGTATGTATGGGACTGAGTTTCAACCTATGTTAAAATGTTCTTGTCTCCAAAACATGATTTGGTTTTACTGTAGCCAAAAAGGAAGCCTGTTGCATGCATTAATTAGATGCCTACTAAGCAATAAAATTAGTATTTGCTTGCCTGGAACACAGACATAAGCACACTAAAATAGCATAACCAGGTACAGTATATAAGCATGTTTTAACATTGTAAAAACATTAATAACATCATGGAATGCAGATCAGCTTTAATTCAAAAATGATAGCCTGAACTGCAAAGGAGCAGATGGGGTTGTGATATAGTGGCACAAATAGGGTGCATAAAAAAATGTGCAAGTATTAAACTCTGCAAGATAAGTAAGGATGCAGAGTAGGCAAGAATGATGTCTGGTAAAACCAAAATAATCCTGCAGAGCAGGCAGGCAGGGTGTCTGATGGAACCAGAATAATCCTGCAGAATATGCAAAACCAGAACAAGCCCTCATCCCAAAAATAAATGTCAAGAGAAGCTGATATCACCCAATTTTCTTTTGGGGAGGAGCAGAGGAATATGGAATATCAATGATGAATTATGGGGAAGGATGGGGAGGAAAGAAGGTGGCAGACTGTGTTCTGGTTTTCTGTCTCAAATTGTTCTCTGGGCTGATGGATTACAGCTATCAGTATGAACTAAAATGTCATCACTTCAGTGGCATTGTACACTTGCAACTAATTTAGGATAACCTTGTTATGGATGATTGATAATGATTAAGTTCTACACTGGCAATGTGTATTGTTAACAAATCCAGTCAATCCAGTCAAGAATCATTTTGAATCTTAAAGCTGGCTGGTTTTAGAGTCTTCTCCCATCACATTCCCATCACATTGTTCTCTTAACTTCCTAGTATATAGAGATTTACCTATTGTCCTGGTTTCAGCTTAGTTCATTTTCTTTGTAGTAGCTGCTGCAGTGCTGTGTTTTGAACTTAGTATGAGAACAATGCTGATAACGTGCTGATGTTTTAGTTGTTGCTCAGTAGTGTTTAGTCTAGTCAAGGAATTTTTCAGCTTCCCATGCTCTGCCTAGGTGTATGAGAAACTGGGAGGGAGCACAGCCAGGACAGCTGACCCAAACTGGCCACAGGGCTATTCCATACCACCTGACGTCACGCTCAGTATAGAAACTGGGGGAGTTGTCCGGGGGGCAGCGATCGCTGCTCGGGGCCTGGCTGGGCATTGGTCGGCGGGTGGTGAGCAATTGCATTGTGCATCACTTGCTTTGTATATTCTTTCATCATTATTATCATTATCATTATTATTGTTATTTTCTCTTTCTCTGCTGTCCTATTAAACTGTCTTTATCTCAACCCACAGGTTTTAGGTTTTTTTCCCGGTTCTCTAC
This sequence comes from Scopus umbretta, assembly GCA_013400535.1. Lineage (NCBI taxonomy): Eukaryota > Metazoa > Chordata > Aves > Pelecaniformes > Scopidae > Scopus > Scopus umbretta. Next base: position 14,650 of record VZTL01029206.1, read on the forward strand.
CCCCATCCCGCCAGGGCAGGGGGAGGGTGAGCGAGCGGCTGTGTGGTGCTTGGTTGCCGATCGGGGTTAAACCACAACACCTATATTCAGTTGTGAAGTTACATTTACATTCCAAATTTTCAAGGGACTCTTACAAAATTTTCTAAATGCTTAAAGATTCATCACAGTAAAGCAAGGAGCAACATGACACTTATACAGCTTTTACACCTGATTTTATTTTCTTACAGGGCAAAGTAGTGCTTAGGAAGTTCCATGGTTTTGTACTGTTTTTCTTCTCTTTTCTGTACAAAATGATTCTAAGGTAATTACCTTGGAAAGACATGAAAAGCAAAGATAATACTGCCTATAGTTCTGCCCTATGTGAGTCTACTGCATATGTGTACACATATACCTCAGATACAGGGAATATTTGGCTCAATTTCTGTATCTAAGCCTGAGATGACTTCTCAGTGTATGAACAATCACTTGTGGCATCTTAAAGTCACTGCATCTGTGTGTATACACACACACATACACACACGTATTGTTATGTATTTTGTAGATACATAGATGCTTTTCAATAACAGAGCAAGAGAGAGAGAGAGAGAAATAATATGGTTCTCACATCCCTCTCACATTCTAAAATAAATAATTATTAGGTGATCATTTTACAGAATAGGTTGATTCATATATACATGGTTAAAGCTCCTCTCCCTCCAGGCTGTCTTTTCTTTCTGGATATCTCTGAGATCACACAGTAGCACTTTCATGAGACAGACCTGCAATTAATTCTCTACAGAATAAATGCTTTAACATATAGAAAAGCATAGAAGAAGAGAAAAGGAAGCACACCAAAACCCCTGTGTTTAATGATTTTTAAAATCTGTACTCCATTTGCTCCAGCAGTACTTTTCAGTGTAATAATAGAAAGAAAAAAAAATAGAGATTATGACTATATTTTCTCCTTATTAATAGAAATAGTGTCTGATATTTAATTCTGCATCATTGCAATAGTTTATGGAAATAGTGATGTTAATGGTGAGGCTATCAGTGGGCTCGTTAATTTGTAGCGGCTATTTCTCCTGACCTAATTTCCTTTCCCGCTTGAAAACTGTTTGAAATTTCATCTGACTACAATCAGGTTTATTGGAAATATTAATGTCTGTTCTCTCCCCATAAGCCACCAGCGGGGTAATTGACTTGAAAGATGAATTACAACATCTGCATTAACAGAATACAGAGTTGTAGTGCGGAGTCTGGTTCTTTGTCCTTTATTGCCCTCCCTTCCTTCTCTCTGACAACTGAGACTTTAATTTTTTTTTATTTTTTTTTGAGAGATAGCCCTAAGAGAGCATCATTAACAGTACACATTACACACTGTGGTTTATAATAGAAGGTTGTTTATCCAAAGGTTGGGGAATGTCTCTTGAAACTTCCTTAGCCTCTGAAATGAATTGGAATTGCTATGAACTACAGAGCCCCTCATGATATTCATGAGTGTGTGATACCAGCATAATTTATGAACATTATTTGCCTTAAAACTAAAAAAAGAAAAAGGAAGGAAATATCTACTCTTTTAGATATAAAATATTCCCAAACTGCTCAGTGAACATTCTCATAGTGAGAAATTATTATGAGAGAGGAAAAAAATCATTAAAATCTTGTATGTAAGCCCACACTGAGGTCTGTCCTACTTACAAAAATATTTAAGCATGCAAAAATCAAGCACACAAAGAGATACTGAATGCAACTTGGAAAAAAGAATGTGGCAAGAATCTATGGCTCCTCCAATGCAATGCTCATGGTATCTGTGCCCAATATCTTTGACATGACGCTGCTATATGCAAATATAACTTCCTATGTCAACATAAAATTTTCTTTTAAAAAATCTGTACAGAAATATAATGCTAATGACATTTCAACATTTTCTGTTATTCTGTAAAGAACAACTATTTAATACAAAAACTAAAAGGAAAGTCAAGAGAAAGACATTTTGGTTTTGAAGATTTATATCTGTAAATGGTGTAGTTTCTTCCTCTACAATAATTTTTTAATCAATTCTTACCGGTATTTCAGTATTTGCCTTCATGCTTTCAGGGTAGCACATGGACAACAGGATTTTGGGGAAGGATGCAGTGGGAAAGGTAATTTATTATCTGTAGAAGAACTGCCTCACATACTTCTCTCACTATGTCCATCTTCATAGAAGAACAGAGGATGAAAGGATAATAAGAGTGTTACATGACACAAGGCTTAGATCTCAAATGGAAAAAAAAACACAAAAGCTACTTTCCTTTCACTGAGTGAAGGAACAAGACAATTGATTAGCCAGATAAATGAACCAAATTAGTCTGAAGGCTATATCGTTTTTCAGACACGAAACCCAGACAACTGACTAGAAAGTCAGTTCAGCACTGACATTATCATCCATACTATCAATAAAAGTGAAACAGTATTAGCTGGCTTCTGTGTTGATTTCTTCACTCCAGCTTCTTCTATGACCTCCACAGCTTCCTCAACCTATAGATTATTCCTACACCTTTTGGATCATTTTCTGATACTTGTCTCATACTGATGTGAAAAGAGATCAAGAATTCTTTCTGCCTCCCATTTCTAACTCCTGACGTACTAATTTATCTCTTGTTTACAGTATCTTTTCCTATTTCTATCTCTGACTTAAATCTTGCTTAAAATTATTAAAATAATCAAAGTTTAATACCAACAGAAGCACTTCCTTTTGTTTCTCCCATGCCTTAAAACTGAATTTTCCATTCTTAATGCTTTGTTAATAAAATACAGTTGATATACAGATGACACCATGCATAGCCCTTTACACCATTTTTTTAAGTAATCAGTTCTGCCTTTATACTTTTTGAGAGATCTTCAGTCATAATGAAGTTAGACACTCAGACAACTGTTTTTGTGGTAGAATGTTTCTACTTATAAGTATATAGCAGTTATAAAATTATGCAGCAAATTGGTGAAGAAGTCCACAATTCATAAATAAATTTAATCTATGTGATTTCCTGTCAGTTAACTAAGATGTTTGGTCCAGTTAGATTAGACACACAAACAATTACATCTCAATTACAACAGTTGTTCTGGAATCTGTGTTTGTCCCTATAGACATCAGCTTTATAATTACTTCTCTCACCTTCCCAAAACCCGCAAAACATTAGGAAATCATTACGACAATACTGTTTCCCCCCAAAAAAAGATAGTTCTAGTGGTGACAAACAAAACCATGCAGAATATCTGCTCTTGGACTTGGATGTTCATGAAACAAAGATTTATTGTACTACTGTTGACCTTAATTTCACCTCAGTCAGTATAACCTCTTGGGTTAATAACTCCTGATGCTCACCTCCACAGAGGTCAGTATCGCAAAAAGTATGTGACAGCACCAACTTCAGTTAAAGTTGATGAATAGTTTCCATTATAGCTACCTGTTTTCACACTCCCTGCTTATTGTTGCCTCAGTAGCACTCTGGATAACTAGCAGCACTCAAAAAACCCCCTCTGCTCTATCCCAGTTATTACTCCATAACAAAATTTTGTTTCCATGGCCAAAGATGGGGAGATCATGGATAAAGTAGCCACGTTACAGGTGGTGTCTAAAACGTCTATGTTTAGTTACAATTCTGATAGGAGCTTTTATCAATGAACATCTTCACCCTTTCTCTTCAACTGTCAGCCTTAGCAAGAATTACATGCAGTGAATATCCTTCTTGCTGACGGCATACTGTCAGAATTTCTGTTCTTAAGTTTTTGCATTTTTTAAGCATGCATTTGCTTGATAGCAATGACACTTAACTGCTGTTGCATAGTGGGTTCTTTACCCTTATATCTGAAAATCACAGTTCATTAACTTACTGAAAGGTTTTCTGGTTTCTAAGACTTAAAGAACAATCATGTGGTTTCTGTTTACTTTCAGATGTTTAGTTATGGCAACATTTAACAATTCATTCCAGAAAGAATAACAACATGGTATAAAAGCTTTGTAACTTCTAAACAGCATTTCCAGACATTAGAAGACAGGTAAAACTGGATTAAACACACACACAAAAAATGTTGGGTGGAAAGGTATTTGACATATAGCCTCCATTTTCTCAATTATCAAAAGACTGTACTAAAACCAAAGCAAGGTTCAATTTATCTAACCAAAGTTTTCACACAGACTCAGCTCTTTTTCTTTGTGGCATCATCCCCTTTGAGAGAGAAACTCTGGGTCTTTCAGACTTCATCAGTTACTCATACAGTAAGATGGGATTCTTCCTTTTACCATTTAGGAGATAGATGTGTCAGTCCTTCAAGACCAGAAAGTCTTCCAAAACTAGAAAGCTCTAGGACATCTTCAAAGGAGCTCAAAACTTTCCAAATAATTTTTTCTTTCTCTGTTTTCCTTTCTAACAAATTCATATTTTCCAAGAGAAAAAAGGGGTGAAATATTTTTGCATACTTGTTACAGCAAGTGATTATTACTCCATCACTATCATATAAACTCA
>VZTL01029207.1:0-11466 GCA_013400535.1 Scopus umbretta
TGGGGGGCAGGCTCTGCGTTTGGGGGGGGGCTGGGGTCAAAGCTGCGACCCCCAGGGCCGCCAGTTGGGGAGCAGGGAGCCTGGGCCGCCCCCGGGCCCCGAAACGCAGGGTCAGGGGTCAGGTTGGGGTCAGGGGTCAGGTTGGGGTGAGGGTTAGGGGTCAGGCTTAGGTTAGGGGTTAAGGGTTAGGGGTTAAGGCTTAGCCTTAGGCTAGGGGTTAGGGATTAAGGGCTAGATTAGGGGTTAGGGGTTAGAGATTAAGGGCTAGGATTAGGGATTAAGGCTTAGCTTTAGGTTAGGGACTAAGGGTTAGGTTAGGGTTAGGGGTTAGGTTTAGGGATTAAGGGTTTGGATTAGTGGTTAGGGGTTAGCCTTAGGTTAGGGTTAGGGGTTAAGGGTTAGAGATTAAGGGTTAGGGATTAAGGTTTAGCCTTAGGTTAGGGGTTAGGGATTAAGGGTTAGGGATTAAGGGTTAAATTAGGGTTAGGGGTTAGCCTCAGGTTAGGGTTAGGGGTTAAGGGTTAGAGATTAAGGGTTAGGGATTAAGGTTTAGCCTTAGGTTAGGGGTTAGGGATTAAGGGTTAGGGATTAAGGGTTAAATTAGGGTTAGGGGTTAGCCTCAGGTTAGGGTTAGGGGTTAAGGGTTAGGGATAAGATTAGGGACTAAGGGTTAGCCTTGGATTAGGTTTTAGGGTTAGTGTTAGGGATTAAGGGTTAGCCTTGGGTTAGGGTTAGGGAGTTGGTTAGGGTTAGGGGTGAGCCTTGGGTTAGGGATTAAGGGTTAGGGATTAAGGGTTAGCTTTAGGTTAGTGGCTAGGGATTAAGGGTTAGGTTTAGGGATTAGGGGTTAGCTTTAGGTTAGGGGTTAGGGTTAGGGTTAGGGATTAGGGGTTAGCTTTAGGTTAGGGGGATCTGCCCTCCTGTTCGCCTGGCGGTTATACCCCCCCCCCGAAATCCCGCTGAAATCGCGTCGCTGAAGCCGCCCACCACCTTGGGGGGGTGTTTTTGTCTCGGAAATGGGTCAAGACAGCGGCGTTTGGGGCAAACTCCGGCCTTCACCATTTCCTCCGGACACAGCAGCGGCCTCGCTCCCCAGCGCCTGGGGACACCCCGGCTTTACCCGCAGGGATTTGCATTTCTTTTTAATTAGGGCCCGGGATGAGGCATTTCCAGGCATTTCCCGACCCCGCTTAACAATTTTTGCCCTTGGAAAAGGCAATTTAAAAAAAAAAAAACCCAAACCCCAACCAACCCGCCCCAAATGACAGCAAGCGGGGGCCGACCGCAGGGCCCGAGCGCTGCGCAGCGGCGGCACCGCAGCTTTGCCGCTGCTCCCGGTCGTTTGAGGAATTACAGGAAAAATGGGGGGGGGGGAATGGGGCAATAAATCCCCCAAAGTCTGGAGGAGCAGCGGGCCGGAGTGGTTTAATCCTGTTCTGCGCCGCAAAATTCGGGAGAAGTAAGCACACCGGGACACGGTTCCTTTAACAGTCGGCACCGCGCCGGAGGCGGTCGCCACAGGGTAGGACGGGACATGGACCATAACCTCGTGTCATATCCTACATAGGGGCTTACAATATGACGATAGAATCCAATAGCATATCGTGTGATGCAATATCGTGTGATGCAATATCATGTGATGCAATATCATGTCATGTAATATTATGTCATGTAATATCATGTCATGTAATATCATGTCATGTAATACAATGTGATGTAATATAATGTGATGTAATATCATGTCATGTAATATTATGTCATGTAATATCATGTCATGTAATATCATGTGATGTAATATGTCATGTAATATCATGTCATGTAATATCATGTCATGTAATATAATGTCATGTAATATTATGTCATGCAATATTATGTCATGTAATGCGTAATATTACAGAACAATATAATAAAATTATAATGCATAATATAATACTATAGACTATACTGTGATACAGATCTTATATATAACATATAGTATATATGATACAATATGAATATCTACTCTCTATTCTCTATTCTATTCTAGGATATAATAACACAATACAATATAGTGTAATGTCATGTAATGTAATGTAATAGTGTAATGTAATAGTAATACTATACTATATTATAATAATATAATAAAATAATATAGTGTAGTATAAGCTAATAATATAATATGACTATAATATGATATGATATGACACGCTATAACATGATATGATGTAATGCAATCCTAGAAGGTGCTAGATCCTCGAACAGACTGGAATATGGGCCACACAGCGGAGGACGAGGGACGGGGATGCAACGGAAGGGGGTAGACCGTCACCAACGGCCAAGAGGACGCCGTGCGACGCGGGAGAGCCGTGCCCGGCGGGACGAGCCCGCTGCCTGCCGTCGGCCTGCGGCGCAGCGCTGCGCTCCGGGGCGGCTTCGGTCGGATTTTCCCGAGGGCCTGAACGCCGCCCGCCTTGAACTCGGGCAAAAGCGCGCAGGGAACGCTGGCGCCAGCTGGAACGACGTGGAGGGTGGGTAGATGGGGCGGTCAAGCTGCCCGCGCTTGGCTTCGCCCTTCCTTCCTGAGTCGCGACAACTGAGTCGCGACAACTGAGCCGCGACAACGTGCGCGCGTTGACTTGAAACGGCGGCGATGCTTGGGTTGCTGCCGACCGCTCAAACGCTCGGGCACGAAGCCTTGGAGGGGCTTTTTTTGTACGGCCTTAAAGAGGCGCTCGAGTTCTTCGCTGTTTTGATCCGAGGTCCTGGAAAAGTAAACGCGACGTTTCGATGGGAACTGAAAAAAAAAAAGGATCTCGAGTTTCTATCGAGGTTTTTAATTGGCCTTTTGTCTCGCAGAAGGCAACGGTGCTGTAAGCGGACAGGGATAGTGGTTCACGTGAAAGCCGTTTTGCACCTCAGATGTTCGGGACGCGACCTAAACAGATCGATAAAGAACATTTGCAATTCCATTTCTCGGGATGTCCGCCAGAGGTAGCCGTAATCCCTGGAGCCCTGTGCCTCAGCCCCTCTTCAGTGGCCCCCGCCACACGTTAAAATTCTGTAATAAAAGAGTTAAACGGCCAACATCACCCTTAATTATAGTCAACCAAAAATTATTTTCAACCCCAAAATTAATTCAGGCAAAAAAAAAAAAAATCCATTCAAGGGCAGCAAAGCCGTCTGCCTCCGGTCGGCACAAGTGCGCTCCTGCTCTTGGGGTTCCTCTCTGCCGACGTGTCTTCCCTCCTCTGCTCGTTTCAAAGAATTGGCCAAAAGCGACCAGGAGACTTCAAGTGCCGGTGAAAAACCGATCTTTCCTCACTCCCAAAAGGTTCTTTCCTTCAAGCCGCAGGACTTCTCTTACCCCGTGTCTTGCTTCGAGTCCTGATATTTGGCCAAGCTGTGATGAGTCTGGGTTGAAAATCAGGATGTCCTCATTGTGGTGAAGCTCAACGGAGGAGGAGACCTCGTGCAACCGCTGTGACTTCAGGTATTCAAAGGAAAATATTTCGTGTTTCTTGCCCTCACTACAGTCGTTGGGGGGGGAGGGAGAGCCATGGCCAACTGCTCCCCAAGGGGCTGGGGGTTCAGCTGGGTCACGTGGCCACCGAGGCAAGATCCAGACCACCGGGTGACTCCTTGATGGTGAGGCAGTTCCAAGGTCAAGCTGCGAACGTGGGTTGGGATGAGGCTCAGCGATGGTAACCAAGGTCAGACACAAGCCAGTGGTCCCGCCAGATGCCAGGTGGGGTGAGGCAGGGCCAAGGTCTTGCTGAGAATTCCACCCCTCCCCGGTCAAGGTCCCGCGCAGGGAGGCCCGCGGCCGTTTACAGCCATGGGTCCGGGCTGAAATGGCCTCATGGGCTGAAGGAAGAGTGTGGAGGGCCCTGGCGAGGCTCATCGGGGTCATTAAGACCCTTGACGACAGCAGGGCTGAGCCCCTCGGGTGCCTGGGCTCCCCGGACACCTTGGTCCCCTCAGGCTCTTTGGTCCCTTCTGGACACCCTTCTAGATGTCCCCACTCCCGGCACCTGGGTCTCTCAGATGATGGCGTTTCCCAGATGACCTGGTAGCTGGAGCACTGGAGTCCAGCTCCAGGGTCCGCAGCAGAGGACAGACACGGACCCGCTGGAGCGGCTCCAGAGGAGGCCACAAATACGGTCAGCGGGCTGGAGCGCCTCTCCTGTGAGGACAGGCGGAGAGAGCTGGAGAAGAGGCGGCTGCGGGGAGACCTTGCAGCGACCCTCCGATAATTAAACCGGGCTTAAAAGAGAGATGGGGATGGACTTCAGCAGGGTCTGTTGCGACAGGACGAGGGGCAGCGGTTTGGACCTGAAAGAGGGGAGATTTAGACCGACGGTAAGTATTTTATGCATTGCGGGCGGTTGAACCACTGGCAGAGGTGGGAGAGGCCCCTGGAAACACGCAAGGTCAGGTTGAACGGGGCTCTGCGCAACCGGGTCTGGTTGGAGATGTCCCTGCCCGCGGCAGGGGGTTGGAGTGGATGACCTGTAACTGCCCCTTCCAACCCAAACCCGTCAACGATTCTCGGTTCTCTGAAGGGTCTGTGGACCGAGCCGCCCATGATCGTGGCAACTGGGGTTCGGGTAAGGAGTTGGCACAACCTGGGAGAGCCGAGCACGTCTGACCGGGCCGGTCTACAAGAGCACGGGTTTTTCCATACGTGCTGCCTGCTGCTTCGAGGAGAACGCGCAGGCTGGCGGGGCCGAGAAGGCACGGGGCGGGGGGAGAGCGGACGCAGAGGAAGGAGCCAACAGCAGCCCCATCACGCAGGGCAGCGGGCGCCACGTCACCACGATCAGCCAGTCAGCGGTGGCCGTGTCACAATGGGCGGCACCGGGCGTGCCACCGAGGTGTCACACCGCCTCTGTGACGCGGCTGCAGGGGCTGCAAAAAGGAGCGCAGGGCGGCGGGTCCTGCGCACCGGAGGAGCGTCTGCAGGATGAACGCAGGGATGAGTTCCTACCTGGCCGTCGCCGCTAAGGAGCAACCCCGCAGCGTCAGATGGACCAAGATGGACTTCTGGGATGGGATGGAGCACACCTTCATGATGCCCAGCATCACTGCCGCAGGTACAGGCACCCGCAGCCACCGCAGGAAGGCTGTCACCAACGCTTGCAGCGTCGTGTGGGCGAGGCTCAGCACCGCAGCCATCTCCGGGGCGTCTCCACCTGGGGCTGGGGAGGGTGAGGAGGCTTGGCATCTGCCGCTGCGTCGCGGCTCAGGGGACGCTGGAGGGATGAAAGCCGGCAAACGCAGCGCGTGACCTGGTTCTCCTTTACTTTCCAGAGAGAACGGCCATCTGGGGCGCGGTGGCCAGCTACATTCAAGACCAGCTCTTGCTGCAGAAGGTAGTTCAACACCTTCATCCTCCTCGTCCACCCAGAGGCGCGAGGAGCCCCCACGGCCCTGGGGCATGGCCCGCAGTTACGCTTCCCTCCTCAGAAAGCAGGAAACTCACCCCAAAAGCCCCCACCGATGGACAAACAAGGCTCGGGCAAGGGTGGCATCACCTCTGGTAGGTGGTGTCGTGCCGCAGGGCTGATCCCGGTTGCTGGAGACCCCCTGGATGCCCTCAGGCTGCTTCTGCCCTGACTCCAGCACTGCTTTTTCAGAGGGGGGAGGACTCGGCATCTCCTCTCCAAAGCTCTCCACACTGCCCCAGCTCGTGTCGCTGAGCAGCAGGAGGGGGCAGGATCCGACCCGAAGCACCACCCTGGGCCAGGGCGACCTGCAGATCTTCCCTCCGGCCACTCCTCACCCTTCTTTTTGCTACAGGGGCTCCGAATTCCCACCCTTGGCTCCTTTGACACTGTCCCCAGACGGATCCAGGCTGGGGACAAGATCGTGACTATCCAGAGCCCCGTGTTTCGCCTGGCCAGGAATCTCGCCGTTGACCACAACCTGATGGACAACAAGGCCTACCTGCCCGGTAAGATGGCGGATTAAAATCTGGCTGCACAGTCACGGCATCCCTTCCCTGGGTCTGAGATGCTTCTCGAAAGCAACTCCTCCTCTGCCGAGCAGGTCCAAAAATGTACTTTTGGGGGCGGTGCAATATGCAGCCCTTGGGAACCGCTTGCAGAAGGGCCACGCTGCCAGCACCTCCATCTCTCTCGTGTGGTTTTTCCAGGCAACAAGGTGCTGGAGCCCCTCAAATACACCAAGGTGGCCACAGCCGCCGCTGTGTCCCGGCGGAAAGTGGAGGGCTGCATCCAAGGTACCACGTCACTCCTCTCTCACTGCCTGGGGAAGGGGGAGAACGTCGCCCTCATCCTGAGGAATGTGGGGATGCTCCTCATCGAAGGCAGGAGGGTTCAAATGAAGTTCTACTGCGAATTCCTGAAGAGGTTGTCTGGGAAGGAGCACGTGGAAGACGTTTTCAAGGTGTTTTGGTTTCTCCATGGCGCGGGCAGTCCCATGGCAGTGTCCCAGCACTGCTGGCATGCAGCCCATCGGGGCACGGTCAACCACTCGACCAGAGCTACGGTCCTACCAACTCTCACTGCCTCGGGCTCCCCTGATATTGAGTGCCTTATCCATGCTGAGGCCATCCTGCCACCTTTCGGCTCCTCCATTGCAGGTGCCCCAGCTGCTGGACATGATGGTGTCCCACGTGGTACCCATGGCTTCACTGACGTTTTCTGGCCGTGTCATCATCTTCCCTGAGTGAGTACGCTGGTGCCCGGCGCCGCTGCTTGATGCAGATGCTCAAGGTAGCATCTGCTGCGTGTGACACCGCGGGTGTCCTTCCGTGGGGACACCAGGCAGGGATGATTCTTGATGTCCCCAGATCGTAGTCGCGCCCATAAGGCAGATCTGATGGGCAAGACAGAGGAATTCAGGCAACGTTTTCTTCCCTTGGTGGCCTGGACTTCTTTGCCAGGTGACTCCAGTTCCCGGAACTGCCCTTGGGGACGGGGCACGGTAGGCTTGGGGAAAACAACGGCCTTCACGGCAATGCCAAAATCTGAGCAGGTGATCGCTGCGAGCGGCAAGGGCTGGCGGTGCTCTGGGTCATGTTGGTGTCTTCTCCTTGTTTGCAGGTTTGAAATGGAGTTTGTGCCCAGGCCTCTTCTCAAGACCTCGAGACAAGTCCCTGGTGAGGACAAGCAGATGAGAAGAGGGGGTTTGACATCCCCCCGGCAAAGCAGGAATGGTAAAGCTGCTCCCGGCTCCTTTCCATAGGACAGGGAAACCAACTTCTTTCATCTGATGGGGTTGATTCTCATCACCGGCGCCGAGTGTCGAAAGCCTCCGACTTGCGCCAAAGCTTCGGGGCAGCCCGGCGCCGATTTTTTGTCCTAAAGACTCATTAGCTTCACCAAAAGGGAGCCCTGGGGTGGGATGTGGCCAAGGGTACGGTGGGAAGACGGTGATCCAAGCTCCTCTCCTTCCCCCCTCAGAAATGGCGCCCCAGAGGAGTCCCTGTCACCTCCCCAGCATCACAGCTCCTCGTTCCCAAACCCGGTGCTGATAACGCAGTTGCAAAATTTCCTTGGAAACGGGGAACCGGGGCAAGAGCCGGTGTCGGGGAGGGCACGAGGCTGCGAGGGCGGCTGCGAGGGGAGCAGACGGGCGCTCTCGGACGCGTCCCCGCGTGTCGCCAGGGCCGGCGGCATCACAGCGATGCTCTTCTGATGAGGTGTCTCCTTGGTTCCAGCAGGATCGCCTAGTCTGTCCTTTCCTGCTAGTCCATGCTCGCCTAGCAGCGAAATACGACCGTTCTGGGAAACCATGTGGATGAAGAAGAGGAAGAAGTCTCAGATGAGGTGAGGCTGGAAGCCCAGGGCTGGCGTCTCCACAGGGTCATTTTTGCCCAGAGAGGTGGTGGAGGCCCCATCCTCGGAAACATCCAAGGTCAGGCTGGACGGGGCTCTGAGCAACCCGATCGAGTTGAAGATGTCCCTGCTCATTGCAGGGAGGTTGGACTAGGTGACCTTCCAAGGTCCAACCCAAACTGTACTGTGATTTTTTACAAATATTTCTGACACGGCAAGAGCCCATTCCCCAGCCCCAAACACGCGCCATTCATCGCTGCCCAACAGCGCTGAAGGCAATGGCCGGAGGGGTGGGATGGGGCTGCTGGGAGCCCCTCATTTCACCGGGCTGGATCTTCTCCGGCCCTTCAGGAGAGCCGCAGCGCGGCCTCCTGAGCTGCGCACGGGGACAGCCATGTGTCAGCCAAGGGTCCCGTCTTAGGGGGGGTTCCTTGGCTGAGCTGCCGGTGGCTGCACAAAGAGGCACGTGGCTCATGGAGCAGGATGCAGCCCCAAACCCATCGTGTCCTCAGGTAGACCTCTCCCGTTGTGTCCTTCCAGGCGGCAGCCGGTGATCCTGATGGGTTCCTCTGCCAAAAAGCAGCCTGGGACTGGCCAAGCCACGGGCAAACCCACAGCCAAAGGCCAAGCATCAAAGCAGAGCCGAGCGCAGGCAGCAAAACCTCAGCGCTACGGAAGAGGAGGAGAAGGAAGAGGAGGAGAAGGAAGAGGAGGAGAAGGAGGAGGAGGAGGAGGAAGAGAAAGAGAAGGAGGAGAAGGAGGAGGAGGAATAGTAGAAGAAAGCATAGTGGAGAAAATCCTGGCTGAAATCGGCGTGAGGAAGACGGAGAAAGCCAAGCCCTCCTCTCCTCACGAAACCTTGCCCTTCATAACACCCGTAATAGCCGTATTATCGGCAACGAACTCCGAGGCCAGCCTGCTCAAGGAGCCCACCTACAAGGTGCTCAGAGAGCCGCCACCAAGACCAAGGCGACAAAAATAGCGAGGTTCAGCCTTGAGAAATTCTGGCCGGTGCCGGAATAAACTCAGAAGACCGAATTAAAGACGTGGAGCTCTGCGACCCGCCTGCTTGAGGAGCGCCTCGATGAACACCTCTGGTTTGGTCCGACCAGTGGATGAAGTGCCCAGCTCCTCGCGATGCCTCGAGCTGAAGACCAGCCCTCGGCCAGGGAGGCCCCGGCTGGAGCGATCAGGAAAGCGATTAATAAAACCACAGAGGAGATGCGGCGGAAGAGCGATGCTTTGGTTTTCTTCACAGCCGGAACGGAGGAGAAGGATTTTGCGGTTGCACGTGGCTCTGCAATCAACCCAGCGTGGTCCTGGAAGCGGGGCCGTCTGAGGGACCGTCCCTCAGGACCTTTTCCATCCAAGGGACCTTCCCCCATGGGCCATCACGGGAAGGAACGTGCTTTCTGGGGCAAGAGAGGGCAACGATGGCGCTGGGAGCAATGTGGTGACGATCGAGCGGTCCCTGGAGGGGAACGGCGAGGATGCGAGTGCAGCTGGGGAAGCATGGAGGGCCCCTACGTGCAGGAGCAGCGGCAACCACCTGAGATTTTCACCCAGGGCCACGGGGGGCCGGGGAAGGAGAGGGAGCGCAACGCTGACTTTCTGCTTCCACTTGGAGCTCTAGCATCCTATTTCTCTCCCAGTTTAACCCGACTGAGTTCCTATTTATAGCTCTACTTACGAGATCCTCCAAGTAGGCTGGGCCGTTCGGCAACCTGGGCGGGGGGGCCACCCACAGCGACAGAAGGTCTGTCGCCAGGCCCAGCACCACAGCGCTCGTGATCCCTGCTGTTTCCTGGCATTTTTCTCCTTCCCTAAATCCACCCTATTCAACCCAGGAACCGTCCTCACGGGCAGCTTCTGCTTAGGGCTCCCCTCTCCAGGACGACGCTGGGCTGGTCTCAGAGCCACGGTGTCGCAGGCGAATTCTTAAGCGACGTCATCGCTCCAGGCTTCACTAAAAGGTTTTAGTTATGTATTTATTTCATTATGTTTTGTTTTTAATCATTTATTATTCGTTAATGGTTGGACTCGATGATCTTAAAGGTCTTTCCCAACCAAATGCGTCTGTTAAACAGTTATGACTTCCGGAGGAACCCAAAGAGTTTGCAACCACCCAGCCTGCGCTACCCGAGCTATTAAGCGGGTGGACGCTTATAACCCGTAATTAAACGTAAATTGTTGCCCAAGCCAAGGTAACAACAAATTTTCTTTTTTCCTCCTGCGTTCCGCACCGCCGCCCAGGAGCGAGCGGCAGCGTGAGGGGGGCGGTTAAGGCAGCAACATTGGGAAGGCGAGCCGGCACTCGCATTTCAGTGCCTATAGTCTATGATGAGGCGCCATCTCCCGTCCAGCTTCTTTATTTGCCACACCGGAGAATCGTACAGGGAGCGTGTTTGGGAGAGCATTCATCTTTTTCTTTTTTTCTAGGTTCTAACCGAAGAATACCCACCCGGGTGATTTCTGATGGGCAATGCCGTGCGGCAGTTCTGCCCAAGCCGGGCCGGTGGTGGGCTTGGCCGTCCCATCCCTCCTGAGCGTTAGCTGTTTTGGCTTCTTTCACCCCTTTTTGCAACGAGGTAGGGTTTTTAAGACAGCAAGGGCTCCCTTTGCCAGCGGTCCCACGGCTTGAGGCTCTACAGGAGCAGGAGAAAGTTCACTTCACGATCTCGCCGGTACGGCAGTGGCTCCCCCTCGCCTTGTGGGTCTTCGCCCCCTGCCCCCTACGGCGCCTGGCTGTGGTGGAGCGTGGTTCGGCGGCAGGGGCTGGTCCCTCATTCGAAAACACTCCTGGTTCCCCAAAACCGCCCGCTTTGCCTTGGTCTAACGTGATGCCGTCTCCTCCAGTTAAGGCGATGCGCCGCATCAACGCGTTGTGGTTTTTTTTCGCCTGCGGGTTGACTGGTTGACAGATGCCCATGGAATGGTCTTGAAGGTGTCTCTCCAGTCGCCTCCTTGGTGTCCAGCAGGCACCTCAGTTTTAATAACAAAATTATTCTGATTCATCTAATTCACTCTCCTCGCTGAGTTCCTGGTCAGGGTCCTCCCGGACGTCCCCACCTGCCAAAAATTTCGGTGAAGGGCTCGCTCCGTGCCTCTGTAAATCGTCAGCACTTGAATCCGCTACTCCGATTAGGTGAATTATGGAGAGAAGTCATCAGGGGGTTTATTAACGATCAAGCGCTGATCAAATGAGAATGAAGTGGTAATTGAAGGAGAATCAAATGGCAATCAAATGGTGATTAAGCCCTAATTGAATGGTAATTAACAGGTGATTTGACAATGATTTGCCAGCGACTTGGCAGTGTTTTGAGCGTGATTTGGGAAAGGATGATGGCGATGACAATTCGGCTCGTTCAGCTACGGCTGGACACGTTGCTCCCACCGAATTTTAGACCCGACATCGAACATCGCGCAGGCCGTGGCAGACACCGGCTGCTGGCCTGCTCCTCGAGGAGGGGCCCGGGGAGGTGCCCAGGCACGAGGGGAGATGGCGGCCGCACAGCCCGCGCCCTGCGGGAGACCTCAGCGGGGCTACAGGGCGAGGGTTGGGTGGTAGAGCAGGCGCAGCGCCGTGGGGCGGTGAGGGGGCTACCAAGGGGTGGTGAAGGGGCTAACAAGGGGCGGCGAAGGGGCTACCAAGGGATGGCGAGAGGGCTACCAAGGGGTGGTGAAG
>VZTL01029210.1:0-11486 GCA_013400535.1 Scopus umbretta
AAAAAAAAAAAGATTAAATATTTTGAAAGTTTTGCTAAAGTATTTGCAGTATTAACTTTTCTAGCTGCATATTCATTTATAAAATGGAGCAACAGGTGAAAGCATGTCCCAAGCACGGGGTTTATACCTCTGCTTACAACAGGCAGGTCTCGCTGCCAGCAAGGCAGCGCTGTTTGTTTACGGCATCCTTGAGTTAGCCACCTCGATGTAAGTCCCCAGCATCGTGTCCCCAGCCGTACCGAGCACGTGCCTACTTGCAGCTTTGCTGGGAGGTCACCTCCCACAAGTATGCAGCTTTTGTCAGCCCTTAGGATTGTCACTGGATAAAGTTTTCATCTTCTAATCATTTGGGGTTGTAGCTTGTTACAGCTGGGATTGTTCTGCCTTGTGAATGCACTCTCGCCTAATTTGGCAGCAGCCACTTAAACAGCCCTAGAATCGTGCTAGACATCCTCAGAAAGATGTGTTTTGGGGAGCCTTTTACAACCACTTTGGTGACTTTGTATTTACGTTATCTGTTCTTGCATAAATCTATATTTTTCTCTTGTTTTTTTCTTTCCCCCACAGTCAAACCACTTGTGACTGAAGTACAAAATAGAGCTATTACCATTTTTCTTGCAGGCAACATCCCATAAAGTTTTAAAGACAGATTTAAACAGTTACAGATTTAAACACTGCAGATTACTCATGTAGTTAACACCCTTCACTTTCTACGAAACAAATATTATTAAAGTACAAACGAGGGCAAAAAAGAGAACGTATTTTTTCTGTCCTGATCAGATGGAGAGAGGATGGAGTAGAAATGAGGTGCCCTAGGAAAACATCTGCAGAGAGCAATTTCTTGCACAAGAACAGCAAAAGACTGTGGGGAGAGGATAGGAGACCACGCTGCTAAGCCAACACAGGATGGAGAGCAGACCCCAGAAAAGCAGGTCACCCCTTTTTACATCCACTGCGCTAATGGAATTATGGCTTTGATGAACAGCTGGTGTGAGGAGCAAATCCAGATGGGGACCATTCTCATCAGGACCCTGGAGTAACCGGGGAGTTCATGATACTGGATAAGGCCATACTTGAAATTAGGAGTGAGGAATGAAGAACTAAGTGTAACTTGCCTGGACATGCTTACAGGTCAAGACCTTGGTAGGGGCATGCTGTGAATGCTCAAGTCCGGAGCAGGGGGCTCCCCAGAGCGGCACGCTGGCGTAGTCAGGAACAGGGCTCTACAAATGGCTCATGTCTTGCAGTGCCACATGGTATCCCAGCCTTCCTCCGTTAGCTTTAGACTCCTTTGTTGTCTTTTCTTATTACCCCCTAATTCTGGAAATATCTAAAGATGAACGTCTGCAATCGCAAGCAATAAATGCAAATAAAAGCATACAGAGCCGTGAGCCCTAGCTGTTTTTGATTGTGGTCTTGCCCTTCCGAAGGATGACTACACATGCTGAGATGTCAGTCCCTTAAAACCACAATGTCCCCAGGACCCCAGACCTCAATCTCTGCCCTTGTCCACTGTTATACTCCTCACGCAGCAAACACGGCCTTATGGTGTGAGCCTTGCAGCACCAAGCGCGGAGGACAGCTGGGTGACAAGGATAGCTGTGGACAGGGGCAGTGGCTGTGCCCAAGGGACGTCTCCATTTAAAAGATAAAAATCTACAGCTTATGCTTGAGATCACCACAGTGGCATCTGGTAGCATGCAAAGCCATGTTGCGGTTTGTTGGTTTGGGGTTTTTTTTAGCCTCCCTACCTTGTTTCGATGATTAACAAATGTGAATTGGACACAAATACATCCAGGTGGGGACAGCCGATAATGGCAGCATGTGCCAGTTCACAAAATAACAGCTGGGCTGGATCTTCTGCCAAAATTCAGCTTATTTTTAAGAAAAGGAAAGCATTTTACAATTATCCAGCCCCGATTGAAATACCCCCGACACCATATAGAGTGGTCGAAATGCTGTCCTGACTCTTCTGTTTAAATGGAAAATTGATTGCGGACATGGAAGCAGAAGCAACAGCGTGGCAGTGAAAACTGTCCCAGGCCAGGACTAACCACAATCAGATAGGGGAAACATCCCACAGAGTGGCCCCAACGCCACTGCCAGCTCCATTCTCCGGTCCCAGTAAGGAGCCCGGTGCCTGCAAGGACCTCCTGTAAGCACTGGGGCCATGGCTTTTCTCCTCCAATACAGCACCCATCAAAGTAGCTTTGGGCTGTGGTTGGATACCTTCAGAAAAATTTACAGGGAGTTCTCACAGTGATTCTCCTCTGTTTTTTTGCAAAAAGGTGGCTCCGTCATGGATAAGGAGTCTTTAAAGAAGCCTACGTGGGCAGCAAGCGGATTTGTTCATCCCTTAATGTCACCACAAAGCTGGAATTAGACTTGCAGCAAGCTCGTGAGAAACAAACTCCACTGTGTTTATCTCGGCATTCCTGTCAGGCAGCGTTTGATTAGAAACACCTCGAAAAGGAGGCAAATCCCTGTCAGGGGTGTTTAGGGAAGCAGCAGTCTGGATATCCCACTCTGGCCACTCCAGCCTGGCTTCCCTTTCTTTTGCTTTTCATGTAACAAAAATAGGATGGGTCGGGAGCATGTTCATTTTGCACATATCCACACCATAACACACGATCAGTAACACAGATTTAGGTGCAGGATAAAGCTGGTCAAAATAAAGAAACTCCTGTGCTATCTCTCATGGTGGTTCTTCTGTAGTTACTTATTTAACCAATTATTTAGGTGTAAATGCTGCTGCAGATGCTTATAAAAGACTGGATGCTGGGAAACCCTGCTGGACCAAACCACATTTGTGGAACAGTCAAATGCTTTACTATGAAGAAGAAGAGTCAGACCCTATCATAAGTAAATACGTGAAAAGCACCAGTAACGCAGCTTTAATTGTGTCCTGCCTCAGCACTAGAGGAAATGCAGCCTTTTAAAATAACCAGATAAAAGTCAAGCCTCAGCTTCACTCACACGCATTATATCAGCAAGTTCCGAGCACTGAAAATACAAAAAGTGTGTCTCTCTGTAGCTCTAAATAGACAGGAGAGAAGCACCTAGCATTTGTTTTCACTTCTGCTTTGGGAACAGGAGATTTTTCTCGCCACAAGGCTACGTTTTGTTTCAGAATCACCCAACAAACAGGATCACTGCTGTATGCTATCAAAATGAGATGCAAAAGCTATGTCTTCAAAGCATGACTTAAATAACTTTAGTCTTAGAAGTGGAGGGAAAGTAATGAAAGCATTTGGCTATGCATGAAGTGTTTAGTTTCTAAAATACAGCACTTGCCATTAATATGGTCGATTAGAGGCCATAGCGCTCAGCTCTCCACACATCCGTCAAAGGGCACACTCTGCTCACATGGCTGGTACTAACTTTTTGGGAAATGGCATTTGTTGCTCTGAATGCTTTATGAAGCTATTGTAGCTGGAGGGGCAAGAGGAATTTTTTCCTTTGTTGTAATGCTTCCACAATCCTAAATAAGCATTGTCTATAGTGCCGTCTGTATTGCCACGTCTTGTTCCCACCCACTTACATGGCATAAGATCCCTCAGTTTGGAGTAGTATCTCCAGCAGCCAAGAAACTCTTTAAACTTCATGTAAAATGAGAGTCACAAATCACAGCCTAAATGCAAACTAATCTCAGCGAGTATATGCTCCAGACCAAATTTCTATGTAGACAATAGATAGTCTTTTCTGAATTATAGCAGTGGGGCCTGATCCTGCAAGGTGCTGAAAGCCACGAAAGGCAGAGGGGGCTGAGGACTCTCAGGGGTCTCGGTGATTCGTGCTGCTCAGTCCTGTCTCAGCAGAAGTGGACGAATTTAACTTTGCCCTTAGGAGTTTTATCTTGCCTCCTCAACTCCCTGACCCCCTAAAAGGCATCTCACCGGGCTGGCTATTTCTCCAGATCTTGTTTTAATTATTTAAGTTGAGCTAGAAGAGTTTTTGTCATTCCTTTTTGTGGAACACTCTGTACTTGGGGGGCCTCAGCTGGATATCCTGGGTTATGCAACCAATGGTTGAAGCTATTGTTTTCAGAAAGAAATTGCATGAATCTCATTAAATGCACTCTGATCAGGGGAGGCGGGACACGTCTTTAAAACTCCATTTGGATCCAATCCTATTGTCCTAGATAGGGCTGCCTGCCCTCATTTCTGATTTAGTCTTAAAGAAACTATTGTTTAGCCTTAATTAATTTCATATTGGGTCGTATTATCACATTGCAACTGGCATTCGCTTGGAGATGCCTTCAGATGGTCGAGAATTGCTTTAAACCAGAAGAGGGCAGCAATTTCCCTGACAAGACTAAAAATGCAGTACAATGGTTTATTTAAAACAGGTTTGACAAGGTATAAACAATCCAAAGGGCACTAGATTTGCTGCAGTGTGAGCTAGAAATGGAAAAAGAAAAACATGCATGCAAGAAAAAGGTTTGTCATTCATTACCCAGCTATTCAAACCGCAGGTGTATAGATAATGCAGCCTTTATTTGCCTCCTGACTTAGTGTTGAGCATTTGTTATCAGTCTAAGACACTTTATAGCCACTACGATGGACTGCAGCCTACACGCATAAAGGAAGAGAACCAGTATGTCACTTTTCTTTCCAACCCCCACGATTTACGTACATAAGCAGAATCGGTACTGGAAGTTCTTGTTCTTCAACACATCAAAGTGGACCAAAAACTAGCCTTCAGTCAGGAGCCATCCTACAAGCCAAACTAATTCCTGATGCAATTTTATTTCATTTTTGCCTACTGTGAAACTCTTGCAGAAAGGCCTGATGATGACAAAAGATTCTGCCCTTGCTCCTAATCTCCCTGCCTTGGTAATATTCACCCTCTCCCTTCACGGACACAAGCCATTAACTATCACTATTTCGAACCGATTGTTTAATGGATTAATACAGAAAAGCAGCAGAATATTCCCCAAATTTCCTTGTAACAATATTGCTTTCCCATTGCTAAGTAAGAAAAGATAACCACGTTACCTGCACTCTGCGTGGCGGGTAACACACAGTGGGGGATGGCAGGTCAGGGCTCACACAGTGGCAGCCTGAACTGCTGAGATGTTTTACAGCAAATTTTGGTAGCACAGTGTTACCTACTGCAGAGCCAGGACTGACAGCCCGCGGGTCCCATCCAGGCTTCTCTGTCCCCACATTCCCTCCCAAAGGCACTGTAGGAAGGAGGAGACCCCCTCAGCTCCTTCCAAGGACATCTTATTTTTATGAGATGCCTGAAATGAAGGAAATCAGTGTTAGGTGTGTGATGATCACAAGACACCGTAAGGTTGTAACAGCTACAAGGTGAGTGAAAATGTTGTTTCACCTGATTTTCTTTTGTTTCATTTCTTTATGCCTAATTTTCCTTTCCAAGGAGCTGTTTAAGGGCTCAATTTTCTGCAACGAGCAGACAGCAAGTCCTCCTTTACTCAAGAAAAAATGAAACCAAGCCCAGGGACACTCGGACTAATGCAGAAACATGCTGGAGTTGTCTCTGGAGAAAAGAGGGATTTGGAGAATCCTGGCAGCTCTTTCTTGCCATACATTTTCCCTTCCAAAAAGCAAATGAAAGGCAACTGCCAGAGCTCAACAGGCTGAGTGCTGCTAACCCAACATTTCCAGAGAGGCCAAGAAATCTTTTTTTACTGAAATGTGAGGCAGTTACAGTCCAGCATGCAAGGAGCAAGTGGCTTGTTCACCGCTCTGCCTGTCCCTGCTTAAATAGAGGAGGCAGTTCCTTCTCTGATGTAAACTGCTGATCAGAGCAATCCCCTGATGCCAGTGACAATTTTTAATGCATTTTTGTTAAAATACATTAAAGGTTTGGACACTGACTTTCTTTGTGCAAACACGGAAACCAAAAAGGGGAGATAAATCCAAATAGCTCCAAGAAAAAATTAAAAATACCTAGATATACATCTTAAACAGGCATTCTCTATCCCTTCTAAAGAATGACCCGTCCAACCATTTTTAACATATGTTTATCTTCTTTTGTGGGGTTTAGCAAATAGTTTGAGAAACTGTCTTGGTATATATTGCATCCCAAATCTAGCTATTTAGTATTAGTCATTTGCAATATGCTCTATACATGCTAATTTATCATTAGAAACTGAACTTTTAAACAAGAATCCACCAAAATTAAAACCTGGAAGAAAAATTTTGAGTATAGAATCTGAAATATAGGTTTTTCTAATGTTTATAAACATTATTTTAAATAATGGAAAATCCTTGTAACCTGAAACTTGTGGAATTACAAACCCATACAAACGGGCGTTGCTATTCACAATACTATTCACCATTATTTTTATTTTTGAAATGCCACCTCTAATCATCTTTCTCCCATCATAACATTGCCCTGTCATCACTTCCCTTGCCTTCCTCCAGGCAAATGTTGATGTAGGAAATGCAGGAAAAATTTTGTACTGAAAAACAGCTGGGCAATTTTCAAGGGGTTTTTAATAGCATCTTTTACCTCTTGATCATTTGTTCTACCTTTGACCTTTGTGAGATCCTTTTCTGGAGTATTTAAAAAAAGAGAAAAAAATCTTAAGGGTATATATATCAGGGTTTACATTGCAACTGAGGTTCTTTCCTTGCAAATTTCTAATGAAAATAGGTGACCAAATTTCCATGATTTTTTCCTGCTTTTCAATCAATCCCGAGAGCAGTTGAAATGTTGCACATTTTAACATCGTATGAAGATTCAGCATTTCATATTACACAGGAGAAAAAAAAAAAAGCAGCATAATTACTTCCTTCACATTTTTTTATCATCTGCAAGAGCAAAAAGCAACTTTCAGATAGATGCCTAACATGAACACTGGCTTCCAGGATATTGGATCACTGTAATGTGCTGATTCTGATAGCAAGCCTATTTGTGAAAGTCTTCAAAGAAAGGCAAGTTAACATTTCACCTCGGGAACAATAGGGAAAGAACCATCTCTAGGTGAGACAATTGGTTCAATGACTCGTTTCTAAAGTTTGCTTATTTGGAGCTTTTATGACCTCTGTAACAGTAACCCAAGTAGCGCAAGAATGATGTTTATCAGCTGAAATCAGCTGCAAAGGTAGCAATAAAGAAGAGAGAAAAAGAGAAGGCAAAGCGCTTTGAATGGTTGTTCCCATCTGATACGCGCCTTCCCGAGCGCTTCCTTAGAGGCTCGCCCAACAGCTGATTTCTAGAATCGCTTCTCAAGTCATGTTTATGATTAGAGCCACTCTATAGCCACTTCTAGAATCACCGCTAACTAAAAGATAAAGCAAAAAGACGACAAAAAAAAACCCATAAAATCTTTTTGCCAGAAGCTCACATAACAGCATTATGGATTGGGAATAATTTTATATGTTTTAGCTGTTACTACGGATGAGCAAATTAGCGGTTGCACCAAAAAAAAACCAACCCAAAACCAAAAACCCAAACCCAAACCGATCCACAGATTTCTTCCGAACTGGAAGCCAGCCAGCAGGTTCGTAAGAAGCTTGGGTAGCTGACATTTTTTGGGTGGTGCTGGGATGAACCTCCCAGCCTTCACCCCCCCCCGGTGCGGTGGGGCCGGCGGGGTGCCCGGGGCGCTCCTGGCCCGCTCCCCCAGCACCCGCCGCATCGCCTGCCGGGGCAGAGAGCAAGGGGTAGCGCTCCCTTGGAACACATCAGACACTACTTTTTAATGAACTGCAGCAGTCACTTGGGTTTTCTTAAACAAATTAGGCAGGGGAAAGAGGGGTGATACTGTGGTGTTTTCCCTAGGGGGAAGAGGCGAAGGAGACTGCCAGGTAGCCGAGAGGGGAAGGCTGGCTGCCCCGGGGGGCCATGGGCTGAACGAGGCACCCTGTCCCCCAGGGTGTAAATCAGGAGGAAAGCGTGGGGCAGGCAGCAGCGGGAACTGCCCTCCCCAGGCACCGACTGACCCCGCTGAAGTTCAGGCCACCAGAATTTGCAGCTCATGAAATCCCAGCTCTACGGGGCCACTGAATCCCACGGTGCCTCGGTCCGCACCAGAGGGAGGAGGAATCAAACCCTCCAACCGCTCCGCTGGGCAAGAGGTGGTGGGGTTTGTAGAAATGGTTCAGCTTCAGCATACAGCCTGGGTGACAGGAGGAAGGACCATTTTCCCCAGAGCACCTGGGGTTCAGCCCTTGAGCTCCTTTCAGATTGTTTTTGTGCCTATCAAATTTATAAGCAATTTTGACTGCAAAATTTCTTTGCAGAGACTGGACTATTTCAGAAAAAAATGCTAAAAATGCTCAGTTAGGCACGGCAGCATTAGGTAGCCATATAATCTTTACAAATTTTGTAGGTATAAGAAAGGAGAGCAGAAAACACCACCCACCCTCCAGCCCCAAGCAGCCTAAAATCTGGGCTGTGCAGTTGCTTTTCTCCTCCCCCTCTCCCTGCCCTGAAAAGGAGAGAGCCTACATGGTGACATGAAACACTTCAGAGAAAAGCAAACAAATATTGGCTTCTCTGGAGAATCAGAAACATCATGATACTATAATGCTAGCAGTTTATTTTTCACTGCCTCGGGCTGCTTGGCAGAACGTCACAGTAAAATCATCTAGGCATGAGAGATTAACTGATGTCTATTTTGCTATAAGGCTCCACACTCTCCTATTGAAGGACTTTTACACCTGCCGAGGAATGCTGCTTCCCAATCGCCGTCAAGCCGCAGCACCAGGAGGGAACCCCACAGCCTTTGATCAAGTCGGAGCACGCGAGTTCCTCAGCCAGCTCCCGAAACACAGGCTGGGCTGCGGAGACCAGCCGAGCGCCAAGCACCGAACCGAGCTCTAGCTGCAAAGATCTTCATCTAAACCATCAGATCAGCAAACCGAAACTCGTGGCAGAGGGGCACGCAAGACGCAAGGGCTTAAGTCACATCACACTCTGCACACAGGCTCATGGCACCCTTGGGCTTGAGAAAAGTTTGTGTTGTGGTACAAATCCCGGGCTTGGCTGAAGACGATGAAAATTCCCCCTCTGAGCTGGGGTATCACTTAAGATACTTCAGAGCAACTAAATGTGTCACTGCGGGTATTGAATGCTTTTTGGAACAGGTGGATCTGCTGTCAGCATAGCCACATGTCTTTACACAGCCTGAAATAACTGTTTAAATACGGTACTTTTTTCTCCAAGTATAAACAGGCAGGAGCGCTATCCCCTATAAATGATCTTTTGCCTCTGATTGGTTTCCTTATCAGGCAAGCCAATGTGAATTTAGTATTGGAGAAATACGTTAATACTGGGAAAAACAAGGGAGACAAACGGTATCAATAGATCTGTCAATCAGAGTCCCTGTCCCATCCCCCAAAGCTTTTATTTAACTTTAAAAACAGTAGGACACCCTGCGTCCAAAGCTCACTCCATGCTTATTCCCAGGCCAAGCACTGGAATTTTATTAGCCGATACCAAGAACTGTTTCTGTAAACTTTTCCCCAAAGAACATTGAAACCATTTGCATCATTTTAACTAGCCAGCTGCAAAAGAGCTTTTTAAAATCTACACTAAAGTTAAAAAAAAAAAAAAAAAAAAAATTTGACTCACTAAAATAAGTTTACTTTCCCCCAGGCAAATGAGCACTTGCACCTATTTTGGCGGCATCATTGCTTCTGCTGCATCCTGAGATTTCAGTTTCTAAGATCACTAAAACACCCTGACATCACAGCACAAAGCTCACAGCTGGCAGAGCCACATATTTGAATATCCACATGGAAATCTGGAAGAAATCATGCCCCACTTAAACAAGAAAGATACTATTTATATCAGCCATTATTTAACAACAGAAAAAGCACTTGTGCAAAGTAGGGAAAACCATGTTTCTAAAGGTCCCCAAGACTCGTCAGGTCCCACTAGCTTTAGAAGGACTCAGAAGGATCTGTCCTGCAAGTGGTGTTCAGCACCTGGCAGGATTCAGTGGCATGACTGAGCCAAACATCATCTGAAAAGCATATTAAGAGTAGTATTTACAGACCAGCCTCTTCACAGGTGTTTAAATATTTTTGTTCTTGATGGGAGCTTTCGGGTGCATTGAATGTCTGTAACAAACCTACTTCTCAGCAATACTAATTGGCACTAATCCGCGCCACGCAGTCCCGTCTAGCACATGGCCCGTGTCGCATGGCGTGGGAGCTGCTGTGCCGCCCTGCAGCCCTTCTGCTGCAGCCACAGCTGCCCGCAGCCCTGTGCAGGCTGGAAACCATCTCAAGTACAGCTTAGGCACCTGAAGTTAATGTTACAACACATTCTCACATAAAACTAGGTTTGCACGCAGAAATCAAGTGGAGAAGCTATGATTTTGTTCAGATACGAAGTTGGAAGTGCAATTTGGTCTCAGCCCACCTGACTACAGTGCTGCCTGCATCTTCAACCGTCTCATGGACTACATACACTTCTTATATCTTGCCCTCTTCTTGACTTCAGATGCCTCTGGGGCATGAACAGTGCTTTGCTCTTGCTTCACACAGCACCTAACACAGCTATATATAGAACAGAAATGAATGAATCAGTGCCACAAACAGTCCTTGTCTGCAGGAATCTGCTGAATCAGCAAAGCTTCCCAGGGGAGGTGCGTTTTGCACAGGCTCCAAAAAATGTGGAAAGGCCAAACACAAGGATGCCCTTACAGATACAGCCACACAGATGTTTCAAGCTATGTTACACAAGAACTGATCTTGGGAAGCAATATCTTCCCGCCCCAGAGGATTTTCAGGGCCGTGGGCAATCTGCTCCCAACCTGCCATCAGAGTGGGGTCTGTGCCGACCCTCAAAAGCCCGCCAGGTTCCCATGGGCCCACCCGCGAAACCAGGCAGAGATGTGGCTGGCACCAACCCAGCTGGTTTTGATTTATCAGCCTGAGGCCATACCCCTTTGCAGCTGAGAACGGCCTTCAGCTGAGATGGGGAACAACGTTTGAGTTTACTCCCCCGGCCCCCAGCAAAGAGGCCTCTGCATCCCCTCTGCCAGGTCTCCTGCCAGAGGTGAGCAAGTGCACAGAGAGGACCAGTGTGTGCTGCTCCCATTACCTTTAATGGGAGAGAGCCCACCTGTCTTTGATGCCTTGGGAAATCTTCTCTGGGTCATCTCATGCCTTGGTTCCAGGTCAGTTGGAGGGAAAAAAAAAAATGTTAAAAGGAAATAAAAGGAAGTAACCAATTCTACTGAAATTGGCCCAAGTTTTCCTCAAGTATCTCCTTTCCTAGCTATTCTTTATTTTATCCCATGCATAGACAAAGCTCTTCTCAAAGTCCAGAAGACGGTGCCGCGTAAGCTGATTCTGCAGGGATCCCAGGGCTGCCCTCCCACAGCAGGTGCATGCAGGGCCGGGGGAACCGCTGCTGTGCTCCAGCCTGCTCTGGTGATCCAGGGAAGCTGAGGATCGGGCCCTGGAGAGCTTTATTTCTGCCAGAAGAGAATGTTTTAACACACGTTGTCCTGGGAGACTAACAGCATTTCTAATGTATGCAAAAAAAAAAAAAAA
>VZTL01029210.1:11520-25770 GCA_013400535.1 Scopus umbretta
AAAAAAAGCCGAGACACAGAACAGAGCTCAACGACAAGCTTATTTGTCTCTCTCTGAAATGTAAGCGTTCTTTAGGACGGAATCCTTAAGCCGTAGCTTGTCAAAAGCTGTTTGTTTTGTACTGACCTTCTCCTTTTATGTAACATGATAGGCATGCTTCAGCGAGTACTGAATGCAGCTAAACATATGTCGTCAGCTGTGCATTGCTGCCCCTTCTATTAAAATGGATTTTGGTAGCATATGTGGGAATAGGCTTGCCACAGACACTCAAGGGAAATGAAGGAATACAGGGCAATTAGCAAGAGCAATCCTCAGAGCTCTCCGCTAAGCCTCAGTAGGAAGTACAAAGACTTATCTCATGGGCATGGAAACAATTAAGGTCAACAAGTAATCGTGGAAAAGGAAACTTTAAAAACAAGAACATGGTAAATGACCTAGTAAACACCCCTTTTGCCCCCCTCACAGACTTAGGACACATTTCATCTGGGGTTCATATGCACAATCTAGCTGGCTTTTGCCTCCCCAACCCCCCTCACATAATGACTTCCCTTTGCAATTTCCTGGAGGAAGTTGCTGGAGTGATCTTTTAGTGATAAAAATAAGCCATAGTGATTCTTAATTTTCAGTCAAAGAATTCTCCTAATCTCCTAATTAAGGAGCGAATGGCAGCAGTGTCCCTTAGAAAGCGTCAATGGGACAAGCGGCCTTTGCAGAAGAATGCAGTTATTCTGGAAGAGAGACGTGTCTTATGGATCATTTGGCCAGATGGATAATATCCTGCGTCTAATTCCTTCTCAGAGGTACGTGCAGAAGAACTATTTTTGATAAGAGTGTTTCTTCACAATTATTTTCTTTTTTACAGGTCATTAGAGTTAGAGAGTAGAGAGTAGACATTACTGCATTCTTTCTCACAACTTTAGAAGCATTAATTGAATACTGAAGTGTCAGCCGTAATTGGTAATCCATGCTCTGTCACTCATTTTCTCACTTCCCTCTCCAGTGGGTAGGAAAGAATTTCTGAGGGTTATGATGACACCAGTGAGTTCTCCAGGCTTTTGTGTATTTGTTTTCATCAGTCATACTTAACATATGGTATTTACACGTCCTTTTCACCAACACTTGATGGCTGACCTGGAACACAGCGCTCGAGTGATTGCTGCCAGCTTGTAACTCCTGACTTACATATATAACAAGCAGTATCCTGTCAATTTAAAACACGGTCCTTTACCCAATCAATAAAGCCACAACTTGATGTGGGAGCCCCCCAGCACGGACAGGGAAGGGAAAAGGGAGGTTTCTGGTTTGGAAAGACTATCAGTTGCCCCAAAAATGAGGCATGTCTAGTGACACACAAAACCTGTGTGAGTTCAAGCATGTGATAACACCAGATCCTGCCTGTATAGTTAGCCAGACATGGACCTTCCAATTTATTGCCTGTATTTATAGACTGTCCAGACCAATAGGGTGGTCTGTGTCTAGTTATATATTTTGTAGGTGAAGATCAAATACAATTAATAACTGAGTTTGGACCCTGTGTGACAGGAAGCTATGCTTATTTGCTCCTTCTTTCATCATCTTTAAAATTTACTGCAACTCTTAACACAGCAGTTTGATCTAGGAGGAAGATACAGTTAAGATCATATTAAACAAGTGCAACAGTTTTGCAACATGAGGCCAAAAAAACTTTAAGCCCAGATTTGCAGGACTCGACTACTATAGTGCACCATCTGAATAAAAGGACATAGTTAAGGTAGGAAATTGGCTTTGTGCAAGTATCTTCTGCTTCTTTGTTTGCCTGCTTACCACATCATAATCTCATCCTAAAAATGCATCCATTCAATGTCACAAATATATCTGAAGTCCTTGTCACTTGTTTCTACTGCAGGGTACTCACAAGATGCTTTTAGAGAAAGTACTCAAGCAGTATATAACCAGAGGCTAAATCTGGCATACAGTGACTGTAACGAACTATGACATCTGTCACAGCTCTTCTTGGATAAACCTATAATGATTGCTCTGACCAGGGAAGACGACATCTGAAGTCAGTAACTGAATAATGCTAATGATACTTCATAAACAGCACAATTCAAATATAATGATGCATTTCTCTGAAGAAAGATGCGGAGAGCTGAGAGGGGTCTGACTGGCAGATATTTGCCCCTCATCCATTTTTCTGTCCATAAACACACTTGTGAAGTGCTGCAGGCGGGGACCTCTCATTTTTTGTATCCCAAACTGCAGCAGAGACCACAGTATCTAGCAGAAGGAATGTATGTGTCAAACACGTCAGTAAGGATGATGTAATTTTATCTATGTATTTTTGGCATCAGTCTGTATCTATTAAATAATGGCACATGGGTATCATCTGGTTGCATATGCAGTACCATTTTAACCTCAGCAGCAAAAATTCTCTTTATTGTAAGTTTGTAAGTTCTTTGGGGCAAGGAACGTGCCTTCCTCCTGACCAGTATTAGTAATAAGTTGTATTTTTTGTGATGTTGCAGATCGCAGCAGAGAAAACCAAGTGTGCCAGGTATGTAGCTCCAAAGACCGGTCAGGCAATGCACCAGCAAGCTAACAGCCTAAACAGGCAAGACAGACAACAGACATATCATCCCGTACTGAGATCTGATGTGCAGAGAGGTGACACACTTTGCCCAGGGTCACAGAGAGGGCTGTGTCACGACGCAAAGCCAGATCTTCCTAGTCCCAGTCCAGTATCTCTATTAGAAACTGTTTAGAATATACCTGCAGTATTTTATACGTAGCTTTGACTAATACTGCTGTATCAGATGTGTCTGCAGCTGTTTAAGGAGCAAATGTTTATACCGTAAATTATTTTTTTGAAGATGGGACTGCTAATAACAGTTCCTATGCGTTTGTAGTAACCATTCCCCATTAGCTGCAGCAGAACCTCAAAACTAGCCGATGACTGACAATTGTTATACAGGGCAGTGTCCCCATGTCAACGTATTCACAACACCTGTCATCACTTCTTGTCAGTAATCTTTATCTAGTTATGATTTAATTTATGCCTTGTGTGTCATAAGCCAGCACTTAATTTTTTTCAAAGCAATCAAATGAACTCTTTTGTTGATCAGCCTCATTTCTTTGACAGATGCTGAAATTAGACTATTTTGTGAGCAGCTACTACCATTCTGGCAAATAAGTAGCGTACCAGCAAATAAGCAGCGTATCAGCGCCACTGCTAGCAGCTTTCAATTCCGGGACTCTCGATATAATAGGAGCAACAATACAAAATTCCCTGCAGTAAGGAAAGAAGCCTGACAGCATACACAATTCACGCTAACATGAAGCTAATAACAGAGTATTTGTGACAACACAAGATTGGGTTTTGAACTGTTGCTGAGTGTGCCAAGCTTTGCTTTAATTTAAGCGGATTCCTAATGTGAACTTTCCTCATGTGCTTTGGGCAAGATTCTCACAACACGTTGTCTTCCTGCAGTGACAGTCACTAATACGCACTAACGTGTGCCCTGAAATGCAGGTACAGAGCTTGTCTCCTCGTTGTCAGCATCAAGACAAGGAAAGTGTGTTTCCCAAATGAAAAGATCATTGCAAAATTAAAAGATGTGATGTAGTAATAAAAAATTAATTTTGTTGGAAGGTGATATTGGCTGCTCTTCCATCTGCAAGGCACTGCTGCCATAAGGCATATCTCAAGGCCTAAAACATTTCCAATTTTTAAGCATTTCACTGAAAAGGGACACTTGGGGAATAAAGGACATTCATGTAACTTAGTTGATACCAACAAGTAAATCATAGAATCATAAAGGTTGGAAAAGACCTCTGAGATCATCTAGTCCAACTGCCAACCCAAAACACCATGTCTACTAAACCATGTCCTGGAGTGCCACATCCACACATTTTTTGAACACCTCCAGGGATGGGGACTCCACCACCTCCCTGGGCAGGCTGTTCCAATGCCTCACCACTCTTTCAGTAAAGAAATTTTTCCTAATATCCAATCTAAACCTCCCCTGGTGCAACTTAAGGCCATTACCCCTCGTCCTATTGCTAGTTACTTGGGGAAAAAAACCCTAACAACAAGAGCCATATTTTTATAGTATTACTCCATTATTATTGAGTACTACAGCAACATCAAGAGCATCTAACCAAGCAGGAAAACATACTGTCCAATGTTTCCAAGGAGTGAAAACCCCCAATAAATGAAACAACACGGAGGAAAATAGATGTTTTAAAGGAAAAAGAGCAACAGCAGAGATTTTAAGAAACTGAGCTGTCCATTATCATACAGGAAAATACCAGCAGTTGCAGTGCAGTCTTCAGGAATCTCCCCACATTTCCACTGTCTTTCAGAGAAGGACCAAATGACCTTCAGCGGTCCCTTCCAACCTCAAATGTTCCATGATTCTGAGATCATTGAGAGTGATATCACAAGGACACCAGCTGGCTCCCTCAGCTCTCATGGGCCATTCCATCAGGTCCCGTGTACTTCTGTATGCACAGTTTGGTTAAATGTTCCCTAACCTGATCCACCTCCATCAAGAGAGAGCCTTCCTTGTTCAGGATTTTCCCTCTGGTCCCAGGACCTGAGATTTCTGAAGGCAGATCTTACCAGTAAAGACTGAGCCGAAGAATTCATTGAGTTCCTTGACCTTTTTCGTGTTCTTTGTCACCAAGTCCCATTCCCATTCAACTCCAGAAGAGCTTTGGCTTTTCTAACTCCATCCCTGCATGCTGGGACAGTGCCTTGGTAGTTTCCTGGGTCACCTGTTCCTGCTGCCACCTCTTGTATACTTCCGAAACTCAACAGAAGATTGCCATGCTATGAATACAGAAATAATCTGTATTCATTCACCTGAACAAACTGCTCTTGGCTTGGAATACACCTCTTTGGTTGTATGTATTCACAAACTGGATTTATTTTTCAAATACCTGACCTAGTGCCAAAAGAGACAACCCATAAAAGCTGCCATTTAAGGACTGTACCAATTACAGCTGGGAGTGCCATAAAGGCATCACAGCAACAGCTGATTACATCCCAGATGAAATTCACAGTTACAAATCCCTCAACAATTGCCCTCACTGAGTTTGTAGTACCACACACTTCAAGTCAAACTGGGAGACAACAAATATAACACCTGAGTCATCTTTCTGCCTATAATTTCCTGTAACATGTGTCATCTGAAAGCAGCTCCAAATTAAATCTGAGCCGATATCTCAGCACTGATTCTTATGATCCAGGAACTACAGAAATTCAGCTCTGGATTTGGATCTGAACAACCCAGCTGGGCAGCCTCTCTGGAGCAGGGCAACTGCCCCGAGCTTTCAAATGTAGGTGCGTCAAATGTTTGCACAAACACTTACAAAGTCAGAACCCAAGGCATACTATTTTCAAATTGTCGTAGGCGCAAACAGTAGCAAGAGGCAAGAATGCAATTAATCAATCCATTTCACATATAACACACAAATCAATGAATGCTCCTTTTCATGAGACCCAAGACAGACAAAACAGTAGGCATATACTTGGGACAGAAAATGAAAGCTCAGGCCCCCTCCTAGGTAAGAGAGATCTAAAAGCCGTCTTCCTTCCCAGCTGTCCCCTTGGTGTTAGCATTGCAGACCTCTATTTCATTTCAGCATTATTCTGTGCAAACTTATATTCATTTTATAACAAATGAAGATTTGGATTTCTGTAATGATTGACCAGTAAATAGATGTATTTAAAATACAAGAATGAATTCAGAAGTAAAGGCAGACTATTTTGTGTGGTTTAATTTGTTTTAGTAAGGCTTAGGAAAAAAAACAAACTAGAACTTTTCTTGTGATTTTGCATTCATCAAAATATTTTGTAGGGGAAAAAAATGCATAATTTCAAACACTCATGGTAAATTTTAGCACAGACAAAAGCATGTATAAATATTTGTAATCAGAACTTCTCCATGCTAACATATACTAATAAAAAGATGATGATTACATACATAAGCACAGGCGCGCGCGCACACACACATACTGTGACCACATTTATACCTTTTGCTAAACTACTTCCTTATAGGGTAAAATGTCAGACTAATCAGACATAAATTAACTACAGCTGGAGAAAAACTTTAGAAAGAAAATGCTTAAAATAATTGCATTGCTTTTCTTCAACCACATTATTGCTTCTTTTAAAGCAAACCAATTGGCATGCATGCAAATGCAGCAGAGATAATAGTTAACGAAAGGGAGAATTAGAGAGGAAGCATTCACTCAATTAATCCAAATACATATATGCACATACATGGAGACAGCAAATATTCTGAGTTTGTTTAGTAAATAATCATATATAGATAGCCATATTACCCCTTCACACACGTCGAAAAGAAAGCAACAGGCTGCTTTTTGTGCACAAATAAATGAAAAGTTTTAAGTAAAACAATTTCCAGCACCACCCACTCGAACAACAATATTGTCATGGTTTCATTTTACCACCCCAAATGGCAATGCAAGTTTTTGCCTGTTTGGAAATGTAATGTCGAAGCAACTTCTTGTTTTAATTTAAGCAAGCAGAAGCTGCCAACCATTTTTGCTTTCCAGCCAAGAAGAATTTATCTTACACATTTATTAAGTCATCATCTAGTTAATTACAATCATTTTGTAAACAGTGTAATAGAACGAAGACAACCATCCAGCACTGTTACGCTAAAACTGATAAAAGACACAAATGGGCAGGGCCTCAAAGCAGTGCAAGGTCACTGTCGCTCCAGCAGTATTGGTGGAAACACCTGAGTTTACATCAGCTGAAGAAACAGGCCACCTACATTTCCCCTGCCAGAGACTCTGTTAGAAATACTAGGTGCGCTTTCTCCAGCCAGGACTGTCTCAGCAAGACTCCTATCCATCTTCCAAACCGGTGTTTTCACTTAAAGTAGCTGCTCTTGGTGGTGTCTTTCTCGTCCCTGGCTGTTTGGGTAGAGAAGGGGGCATAAAGCACAGGGGACTGAACTTCACTCACAGAGCACAAGTGTAAAAAGAAAGGCTTGACTAACACTTTTATGGTGCTTGGGTGAAACCCTCCCTGCCCAAAGCTTTTAATCTTAAAATAGTATGGAAGTTAGTGCATGGTTTTCTGGGGTTTTGTTTGCTTGCTTGCTTGGGTTTTTTTTAAGCAGACTGATAAGAAAAAGCTAAGACTTTTTCTTTGGAGGATGATATCTGATTTTATTGACCAGATAATAACCTATTTCGCATTCTTCACACGATGCTGTGATCATACTAAATTGGTGAGATTGAGAGTTATTCCCTCCATATTCTAATAGAAGAAAGAGGACGAAGTCTGCTCTTCAATGTAAGTGTAAAGAAAGTTACTCCAAACCTTCAGCAAAGCAAAAACACCAACGGAGCAGAATTTGGCACTCCATCAATTTTCTGAAGGCTACTTTACATATAAAAAGTTACACTGGATTAACAAAATTATGTGGTTTTAAAATAGGTAATTAAAGCAATACAGCTTTATGTGAAAATACCCTTGAAATAAACTTAACCAAGTTTATAGGAGTTTAGCTGCACTGGTTAATTTACAATGCAGCTGTAAATTGCAGTGAAAACGGTTGGCAGCAGCAGTCTTCAACATACTTACTTATATCAGCACAATGGTTTACACGAGCTTAGTTTAAACAGAGCCTTAAACCACATCAATACCTGTGCCGAGTCAAGCCCTTGCATCCTCCTTTCCTCATTTTGTTAGCTTTTCTAGCCCAATTGTAAAAACATGAAGTATAATTTGATAAATACAGGCGTACCATAACATAATAGATTAGCCAAAGTTGGGACACATGGACACTGGCTGAAATTAAAAAATTCTTTCCCTTATCTGCTCTGACATTCAAATGCAAATAAAAGGGGATGTTAATAGAGAATCTTTGCTCCCTGTATCATCTGAATGAGAAACTACAGCTCTGCTTTGCTCTGCTTCTTTCAGACAAAGGGGTTTGGGTCTGTGAAAGGGTCCGTCAGGGATGTAAGTTTTATTTTCATGCCAAACTGCTAGACAAATGTAATATGCTATAGGTACCCATAAAGTAGTATAGAAATGCCTCATTCTGGTGCATGTTATTCCCTCTGCCCATGACAGAGGATCCCTCAGAGGAGCTGATCGTGCACGTGCGCCTCCTCGGGAGGTGGGATGGGACCACTGGAGCCATCCTCCCACCGCTACTGCCCCACAGACCCCAGGGGTAGAGCCACTGCATATCAGCAAAACACTTAAGCAGGTGCTTAACTTTAATTACCTGCTTACAATCTGCAGGCCTGAGAGGTTTATGAGCCCTTTATAATGGCTTCTGTTGTAAATCCTAATCTTTGCCTTTTCCAAAATAAGGGAAACGGGAAGGGCAGAGAGAAGCCTTTGCTCTCAGACAGAAATCAGCAGCTTGTCACGGATAGAGAGCAGCTGCTGTAAGATTCGGAAGAGCCAAAGGATCAATTTGCAGCTGTTGCTTGCCGTACTTGGAGCAGCTTTTGGCTGAGGCATAGCTGGTGGCCGTCGCCTGCTGCGCTGCCACGGGTCAGCCGACCCCTGCGCGCTGCCTGCGCTGAAGCATTTTGGCACAGGCGCTGCCGCATGGCAGCTTGCTCAGCTGAGGTGACTCACTCTTGCGTCCTCTATCGTCTAGCCCTGCTCTCCCAGGATGAATATACGGATGTACCGTATGAAAAAGAGCAGAATTCACAGACACGACGTGTTATTTTAAACCTTTCCTCCCCCCCTTTTCATTCAAGGAAGTGTACAGATGCCTAAGCTGCTGTTTACACCAATGTTAGAATGCTGTCTATTGTAAATTGGAAATTAGGTCGCAAAGACATTTTAACAGCTAGTAAAACTACTCATAGTTCATCTGAAATTACATTTTCAGGATTCAGAACAAGTTACCTCATCATCGTAAATGACCCCATTGTCCAAAACACAATAAGGACGTGTCTTAGAAAGAGACAAAGATTACATTATTTTCCTTGGTCTCTATTAATAGAGATTCCCCCAAACAGAAGAATCATTTGAGTGGAGATATATTTGGAGGCAAATAATGAATAGGTCCTTCTAGTTATTCACAAGACTATACTGTTGAGAATGTAACAGTTATTTAGGTTCCTTTTTTCTAATTG
This sequence comes from Scopus umbretta, assembly GCA_013400535.1. Lineage (NCBI taxonomy): Eukaryota > Metazoa > Chordata > Aves > Pelecaniformes > Scopidae > Scopus > Scopus umbretta. The sequence goes on from VZTL01029210.1 coordinate 20,647, forward strand.
CACACTTCAATGATTGCACATGCAATTAGTTGTTTGCTTTTGGAAAATAAACTACACTGTACAAAGCATTTCTTTTCTTTTTTTTTTTTTTTAATATGCCCAATAGTTCAAGAAACATATAGGTATCTCAGATTTGAGATGGATCCCTCGTGAAATAAAGATGACATTTTATCCTCTAGCACCATCAAGTAATCTGAATACTCAGCTGAGTCTGATCTTCACCTCGTCTGGAAGTAGCCTTCCTGTGGAGGGTATTTCTGCAGACACTCAGGCAACATAGAGCCCATATCATGGGGACAGCATTGGGACAGAAAAAAAAAAAACTGATTTAAAGCTACTCACAAACTTGAACGAGAAGGTTGGAGAGCATTGCTGTCACTGCTGGCAGCAGCTAACCTCTGTGCTGGGTACCAGAGGGGCAGAGCAGGCAAGGGCAAGCTGGGGCAAAACTGCTTTGAAAATATACATCAGGTCAACCAGAAGGACTGTTGGGAGACTGCACTTAAGTAGAAAAAAACATTTTGTACCACTGAGGACATAAACACCTCTAGATTTGTTCCATGCAGCCAAAAGGTATTAAGAAATTTTTCTTTTTTTACTGCTCAGCATTATTTGAAACTTCCTGTAGTGAATCCACAGAGCAGAGATTTCAGAAAGTAAGGGATTTAACACACATGTGTTCTCTGTTTGCTTCTTCTCAGAAGATGCTGTACTGGCAATAGATGGAGAAGTAATATAGTCATGAAAGAGGAGTCAAAGCTTCCTTTGGTCCCCAGAGGTTATTAACAGTTATTAAGTTGGGTAGCTTTTAAGTGTGCCAAGGACAGGTCAGAGTAAGTGGAAGCAACGCAGTCTGGTGGCTTAGAGCTGCATGTGGCCGAATTTTCTGTTTTTGCAAAAGGCAGATGAACCCACTAGGAGCGCCCTGATGCCGTGTGATGAATGCTTCAAACATCCAGTTTAACTTGTTTATGGCTGCTGTGGATGTTCCCAAGCTGCCCAGCTGCACTGCAGCTACCAACCTGCTCCCTCTGGAGCGACTCTCCGCAGTCAGCTATCGCTGGGGGTCAGCAGCAGAGCCTGGAGATTCATGGATTCCAAGTGCAGACACAGGTTTTCCTGGCCTGTAGTGAAATCCCTGTGCGAATGTTTCAAAGCCCGAGGTGTCACTGAGGTCACTCTGTCCTGACTTTCAAGGCTTCCTTCTACAGCTTGGCTGTGACAGCCCAGTCTTTGCAGCCCAGCCCAACCCAGCTCACTAAGCACAGACTCTTGTTTCTCTCAAAACAGAAAAGAAGAAACTTGCCAAAGTTTCTGAGAGAACCAGTCAAGACTCATCTTACTAGCTCGCAGCTAATGGGTACTGTAAAGTACCTGTGCTAAATGTGCTTCACCTTTACTATCTTACCTTTTTACACAGCATTTTTCTTTTTATAATGATGTTTCCATTATCTCAGCCCTATCTTCCCATCCCATAGCTATAGGCCATTAGCCTTGTTTAAAAAAAAAAAAAAAATTAATTAGAATTGAAAAGGTAGAATAATAAAGGAGAAAATTGTTTTTTGGCAGCCCAACTTACTTTATTTATATTGGCATTTCAAGACACCATCGTAATATAAGATGCACCCTCAACTTGCATAATATATCCTGCCTTCCCGCAGCAGCAGCTCTGTGATACAGCTTGTCCATTCTGACCTATAATCCTGCCGTTTTCTGCTTCTTCAGCCTACTCTGGGCCAGAGGGACATGCAGTATCCTGGCTTTCCATTATCACAGCAAAATAAAACCAGTTCAGAAGAACAAAAGAACACCTTTGTGGACCAAACTGCTCTCAAATGTAAGAGCTGCAGTAAAGGTGTCTCTGAATTTTGGATTGGCATAATTACTGGCAGCTCCAAGATGTGTAAGAATTGGGTGTGCAAAGTAATTGCTGCCAGTCCCCAGTTTAGCTCTTCTGCTCGCTGAAAACTCGCACGCTGTCGGGTAGAAATGCTTGCACAACCTCTTTATCCTGTAGTACTATGGACTTTTCCTGTGAAAGGGCTTGTTCCAAAGCATTCTACTACTAAGTATGAATAGTAACCCCACTTTTCTTCTAGTAATTACAGAAGATTTCTCCAATCTTATTCTTAAATTGATCTTTCCTACAAATAGAAAATATGTAAATAAAACAGTCCTGGAAGTAAGAATTGGCAGAAATATTGAAAGAGAAGGAGTTTTAGTAAGCTGTTTCAAAGCCTCATTTTTAAATGAGGTTTCCAGAGAATTATCTATGAAGTCCATGGCTCCGCCTGACTGCCAGCTGCAGAATGGAAAAAAAACAATAACCATGAACTTATGACATATAGAGGAGGAATGAGTCATTGAAAAGAGTGCTGAGGCTGACACTGCTGCTGACATTACAACATGGTCATATATGCTTGGTCACATTTTACCTATAATATATCTGGACATGCTTATATTCTTCCCACCTGCAAATACTGTCATCAGACAATACAAGACACTAATTTAAAACATGACATCATTGCCTGACGTGTTCAGTACATATTGTGATTAAAAGTATCTGTATACACAGGCTGAGTTTTCAATTTGCTTGTGAACTACTTGATTAACCACAGTACTGAAAATAAGACAAATAACATGGTTTGCAAATACTTCCATCTGCCTATTAAGGCTCGATTAGCATTCCCACAGATGCAGTAAAAAAAATCCAGTTTTAAAAGCAAATAGGTCAAACAAATTACATATGGAATCTGGCAGTGTTAAAGCAAGACAAGTACATGCCTAGATTAATAAGTAATTATCCGTACAGCAGCAATATCTTCATTTCTGGCCACTAGGTTTTTGTTAGTAACTGAAATTCATCTGTAAAATGTGTAGGGATTAAAGTTATGATCTTTGCTGGTATCCCAGTGCCTAGTTGTTGGATGTCTCTCAGGGTGTGTTTTCTTAAGACAAATGGAACTGCATGAACGGCATGCTATGAACTACAGATGTATTTTGCAACTTTAATCTCAGTAAAAAAATTGTTACAAAGGGTGCCACTCTTCTAGACCCCACGACTTCACATAGCTATTGCTACACTCTGATAACACTGTGATCGTTTTTTACTCTGCAGTAATGAAGCAAAGTAGAAAATGTTGATCCAAATTCCCCATCATCCCAGAGAAGACACTGAGTTTGCATTTTTCCAAGTAGTGGCATATGCAAGTGGTCCGGTGGGCTAATCCATGGGATGGGTAGAGCTGGCATGCAGTATTACTGCATTCTATCAGAAAACACTTGTCTTGGCTCTCATCTCCAAGAGAGTAGCTCAGATTATGAGCTCTGGTTAGCAGTCCCGCTTCCCAGCCAGTTTAACACTGCTCTGTTTCAAGATGTAGGTGACCTCTTAGACCCAGAGAAAGAGGGACATATCCTTGGTTAGGCTGGTCTTCCTCAGAGTCCAAGTTTTTGATAACTCCTGCCTCAGTTCCCCACTGCTCCCATGCACTGCGTTGGGATTTTATGCAATTAAATCCCAGCTGGAAGTTCATCGAGAGAGATGCGCTAAAAATCAGGCACCGTGGCATGCTTTCTTGCAGATTAGACCTCCACGGCTTCCCACCATCCCATAATACATTTATCCTGTGCTGTGTTAACCTCACCAAATAAGGTTCATATCACAGACCCTGGGATTTTAAGTGTTCAAAGTAGACACTTGGGCATAGATCCGTCAACCCTGGACACCCCACGTCCTGCTGCCTCCCTCTAAGGTATCTGTGACGGCCGCAGAAGCAGCAGAGCTCTCAGCGAGCCGAACACCACCGCGCGGAGCCCTCATCTTCCCCCCAAAACACGGGAGGAACGAGGGGAAAAAGAGGGCGAAACCCTCCCGCTACAGACCATTTTCCATTTTCCCTATCCCACCTAAAGTCTGGCGAAAGAAAAACCTTCAAGCCTTCAAAAATCACAGGCGCAGTAACTTTCTAAAAGCACGATTAGCTTTTTCTGAAGGAGTTTCGGGCTGCTGGGCACTGCGGCTGCTGCAGCGTCAAAGCCTCCTCCAGGGCAGGGGAGAAGCCCCACGCTGGCAACACTTGCAGAGTCGAAAGTGTGTTTAGAAGTAGGGCTTCAGAAGTAAATAAAACTCTTTTGACAATAATGAAAGTAATAATGAACTTTCTTTTCGTGTCAGTTTTGCTCTGTTAGTTACTTGATAATGCGATGCACTATAAATGGCTTGAAAGAAGATTCCTTGTCAGTCTGCGGTGCCTGGGGGTAATGCGAGCTGCTCAGCCCTCACAAGTAATTAAAGATAATCAGTGAAAAATGTGAGGGTCTGTTGTACTCCGCATTCCAAACCCCACCCACAACAGGAACAGCACACGAAATTATTATTTAAATTTAACCCTTTTCCAGAGCAATTGGTGGGGGATAGAGCTTGCGATTATTTGTTTGCTGGTGCTCCTGTGCTCCCAAAAAACTAAAAAACAGTCTAAAACCAGTTTCAGGAGGACAGATACTGACCAAAACATGCTTGAAACTCTGAACCGGCTTTGGTGTTTTACTTCCTCTGACAGATTTCTATCAGCAAAGTTTGACTTCAGATGTACTAAATGACAGAGCCAACCTGCTTCATCTCCTGAAGTGGGATTAATTTACCACAGAATATGTATGGGAACAAATAACAGCTTTAACAAATAAAGGAATAATAATTCTAATAACAGTATCTATACCAGGGAAGGTTTCCCAGGTACTTAATGGACAACAACTCCCACTGAAACCTTATTTATCATGGGGAGCAGCGAGAGTTACCGGCTGGTGAATAACTTTGAAAAATCAAGCCACTTATTCAGGTGCAGACTCAGCAAGGGAACTGCTGAGTGTTGAGCAATTTGGGAAATCTGGTTGAGAGTGTCTTTCATTTCTAGCGCTCTTTGAACTCACTGGCACAAGTCCTGCTCGCTGTACTCAGGGAAACTCGGAGCTGCCGGCCCTGGCCACACAAAGGACGGCCTCAGATCAAGGTGTGCGATGCCTCGCGCTGTGCTGGCTGGAAGGGTGGCAGATAGCAATAAACGTGAGCCACCAGAAGCAGGGGGTGATTTCAGATGGGCTCGGTGTGCCGCTCGCCCACTTACA
>VZTL01029210.1:26151-40009 GCA_013400535.1 Scopus umbretta
ACCATGAATAATGGGTTCCAAATGATGTAAACATGTGTTTAGAGTACTGCTTAGAGCACTGATGCTGACCTAGATTTGACCTTCCCAAGTATCCACAATCTATTCCTTCTTTAAAAATAAGAAATGTTGCCTAAAGGAAAGATCGTGTTGTCTTCACAGATGATGAGTGCGGATTCCGTGTGACCGCAAACAACAAAATGCTGCACAGGTCGTAATTAAAATGACCTTATAAAATATCCCATGGAAAAATATTTTCCAACAGACTGGATTCCATTGAATTTCGCGTAGACCACACACTTTAATCCTGGTCCTACTGAAGTCATTGAGAGTTTTTCCATTGACTTCTATGTGTCCACGGTTTGGCCTTCATTATCCATGCACAGAGCATATCATAAAAACAAACATCAAAAAAAAAAGTTGTTCTATAGTTCCCTAAAAAGCATGCCCACAGGGAGCACTGGGGAAAAATGCACAAAACATTTTTGAAGTGAGTTTGTAAAGAATATTATCCCACTTGAAAAAAAAAAGAAAAAAAGTTAAGTCTGAGAAATTTAATTTAAGCCATATGGGTGCACAAAGCATGTAATTAATAAGGAAATGATGCTGATTGTTAATAGAGACATCTGAAATCAGCCACAACGAAATCTCGTTATGTCAGGATTGTGTCAGCCTGGATTCAAACGAGGAACATATAGCATTACACAATCAATATAACGTTATTAACAGGACATTCCTAACAAATTTTATCTAGAGACAATGTCACATCTTTTCAGCCTGAAAAAGTAGTATGTCTACACAAGAGGCAATTATTTTAATTCCGAGTTTTAATGGTCTGTATAAAGACAACAATGGGCTGTTTGTTATCATCTGAATCGGGGTTCAATCCAGCCCAGCGAGTCCTCGAGAGCCGCCACCGCCACAGCACCCTACGCAGAGCCGGGCGCGCACAGACAGGCGAAGCTCCAATGAAAAACGAAGAACATTAAAGGCAGATACTTAAAATCCACGCCGTTGGCTTTCTTAAAAGCGAAATATCTTGCGCCGCATTGTCCGGACGCGAGCGCGGCTGGGAGCACGCACGCCGGCGCGCAGGGCAATTAAACGGCCCGTCCTTGAAAGTCCTGCAAATAGATGTTGCATCTGTCTAACTCGGCGTCAGCACAGAGCGCGACTCAAGTCCTGCCAAATCGAGTGTGACCTTCAATCTGCCACTCTCATGGTGAAAGGCAGGGAAGTAAATTACTTGGCCTTCTCCTTCTATTCAGGGTGAATACAAACGGGTCGGCGCGGACCTGCCGCCGGCCTCGCGGGCTCCCATCGCCAGTGGCACCCCACAGTTTACACAACCCGGGCTGAATGCCATAAAAGAGGGGCTCCATTCACCGGGGGCCCACATGCAAAAGAGACGCCCATTAGATCATAGTAATTATTCCATTTACATCGCACAGTGCCACAGTGGGACGTGAAGGATTCATCAAACACTTCTCTTCACCCGGGCCCCGGCTGCTAATGAGGCCCACTGGCGGCATTGTGCCTCCCATTTACTCATGGCCGTGCCTGCCTGCCAACAACAGCTCAGCCCTCCAGACAGGCTGCCCCTTTCAGAGCCATTTATTCCGCGCCCAACCTCTGACCTCAAGGGTTATGACATCAGCAGCCCTGATTTGTGATCATTTTTATTGGCGGACATTCAACTCTTGTTTCCTGTGTTTAACTCTGCCTCCCTTTTTTTAGCTAAACTTATTGGTTCTAATAGGCATCTGCCAAAAGACTATAAAGTAAGCCAGAGCTTTCACAAAGAGGCTTCTGATCTTGCTATAAAAAGCCCCACAGCTACTATTTATGCCAATAATAACGAGTAATTCATTATCTAGGTGCACAAAATCTGTTAACCACTAAAATGTTGAACAATTTGGAGCAGATGTCCGACAATTTTATGAGTTTTAATTAAAATGTTCTATTTATTTTCATCAATTCACCTGGGTTTTTAAATTTACAAAGATGTTACATGGGCACACAACAGTATTCTGCAAATTGCGTTTTTTTGGAGGGGGATTAGGAGGGGATGATTTGGGCTAATCAGATGCTGATTTGTGGTGAATTTCTTCCCCATTAAGGTGTTGATGCAAAATCAAAGAGGAATTAGAGCTGAGATTTAAAAAGACAGCGCTTTCTGGGGACAAAGCAGCGATATTTCAGGAGTCAGTGAACTTCAGTTTGTCTACTTGAAATAGAGAAGGGGAATTTGCATTTTCAAGCAGAGTCATTAATTTTAAAGCTAGTGTTCTAAATGGAAATTAAATATCTTTAGAGAACAGGTTCTCAAAACACATGTTTTTCATAATGCAGTTTGTTTAAGCACCGTGATTTCCATATAGCAGAAACAGAAGTATAGTAACGACAGCATTTACTTTATCACGAATGCAAATAATAATTTTCCAAAATTTTGACATTACAAATCACTATGCAAGCACATAATCACAAGTTTGCATGATTTATGTTTTCAAACATTTGTTAAAAAATTTAAATACTTAGGAAGTTGATAGTGAATAAAATATAAAATATTTTATCTGTGCTCTTTCATTTGGGTAATGGGAAGCTTTTGGCCTGAAGTTAAAAGCTAACTAATTTTTAAAAAAGGATGGCTTTGCCTCAATTATAATCATAAGCAAATTAACAAAAAAGAGGATCCTGTTCAACTAATTTCAAACTGTTACAGTCGCAGATGATGATTGCAGGAAGTGGTTAAGTAATAAGAGGATTTTTATTGTAACAGCGAGGACTTAGTATAACCAGCCAAACACAGATAATCTTTGTAATGCAGCCCTTTCAGGGCTAATATGGATATATAATGGATCAGATTCGGAGCTATCGCTAATTGGTGTATCTCTAATGGAATCTGAGGATTTACATTTGTTTCCCAGATAAGATTTTCATCCAGTTTCTCTCTGCAATCAAGTAAATCATCTTACTCATTACTTGCTAATCTTAATTTCATCATCTTCGCCAGTATTAGCTTTCTTTACATATCTTATTTTTTGACAAAAGCAAAGCTACTATACTTTGCATAGTAATACTTTATGATCACACTCGCTTCCCTAAATTGTATGCAATTCACACAGTTTTGTACACAAAACAGGGAAATGCATGAGCACTCCTAAATGACCATGCATAGATATTCATGCAAGCAACAACCTGTTTTACATGCAGATGGCCAGAAGTTTCCCTCTTTAAAAAGCAGGACAGCCCCCCAGCTACAATGAAGAAAAAAAAAAAAAAAAAAAAAAAAAAAAAAAAAAAAAAAGAAAGAAAAAAAAAGAGGGGAAAAAAAGAAAAAGAAAAACGAAAACAAAGAGAACACACTGGATTGGATACACAGGCGAGCTCCTGTGGCACCAGCGCTCTATGCTGATTCGTGCAACTTGGTGAATCTGGATCTATTTAGAACCCAGATTACAGAAGATTAAAAGAAATTTAAAAATCCACATTGCAGCTCAGCTGGACACTCTCCTCTCTATGCAGAAGGGCTTCCTTAATAAATACCTTCATACAAGGGCGTTACGTTTGTGATTGTTGGACCCTAAGGGGGTTAGGGAAGTGGGTCCCTGGACCGAGCGGTCTTTGAAAGTTAACTAGAGAAAACAAGCTGTTTGGCTTACTTTCTTAGTTGTGGTGTGCACTTCTGCTTAGGGTTCCAGCTCAAACTGAAAAGGCTGTGATCAGCAACCTGTATATTATTGTTGAGATGAAATCTAGGCGGGTGGAGAATGGCCCTCCACCACATCCTTTAACAAGAGAGTCCACTTTAATATATTTCACAGCCAGGACATCTTCCCCAGATATTAAACCAATTCTTTTGTTTTTCTTAAACACACAGGTTTTTAGCTAGACCAAGGAGCCACTTTCCACAGTCCTTTTGTTTCCATAGGACGAAATTCTTGCTAATATGGAAAACCTTTCTTTGTACCTATATGCAGGTATATGGATGCCATCTCCAGTCACCATCTATCCAATCATACTTTTCCTCCCATGACCAAACAGCAAAGACACCAATATGTTGCTTTGAGAAGACAGAAAAACTCAGACACAGTTTGGTAGACTGCTCTTAGCTCTAAGCACATTAAAACTCAGAATTATACAGGAAAAGTAACACCCCCACCCCTCATGAGATTCAACAGGACCATAGAACAGCTGAGTTTGGGAGTGATCTCTGGATACCATCTGGTCCATCCTCCTGCTCAAAGTAGGACCAACCTCTGCGTCTTATTGCCCAGGGCCTTTTCCAGTGGAGCTCCAAGTACCTCCAGGGATGGGGATCCTACCACCTCTCTGGTCCTTAGCTTGACCCCGCTCAACTGAACAATTTTTCCTGTAACCTGGCTGGAGTTTCCCCTGCTGCTTCATGCCCCTCATTACCTTTCCTCTTTTCTCTAGGAAGGGGTTTGCTCCATCTTCTCTCTAACCGCCCACCAGGAGTCTGAACCAGCTATTATGCCCTCCTCCCTGCCTTGAGACCTCTTGTTGAGGCTGAGCAGACCCACTTGTCCCAGGGTCTCCCTGAAAGTCCTGTGCCCGACCACCCTGAGGCTGTTGGCTTGTCTTGCTCTGGTTTCCAAATGTCTTCCTTGCACTGGGGAGCCCTGAACTGAACACAGCATACCAGATGCGGCCTCACCACTGCAAATAGAGGGGAAAAATCACTTTCCTATACCTGGTGTATTCACCAAGCCTATCACCCAGCTTTCCAATATTGCTGTCCAATTATGTGTAACCCCTCCATCAGGTAATGTGTTAGTCATACTCGTGCAGCTCTCCTGAGAACAAGGAAGGGATAGGAGTTGGCAGTATAGTTTACCTTGCAGAACCTGATGTTGAAGTATACTTGGGAATGTATCCAGGCTTCCTTTTAGATCCCTCCATGAGATCATGAGATGTTGGCTGCAGAAAAGCTCCTTATACCTCGCTTAGCCTACAATGAAAGACAGAGGCTCAAAGATCGCTTTACCTGCAGACAGAACAATTGGGAGCAGGAATCACCAAGGCACAAATATAAGACCTCACTTCACCCAGTTTCAAACTAAATCCATGCTTCAAAGCCTAACATTGAGCACAGCACATGGTCACAGACTACAAATAAGTTGTACACTGCTCTGCTGAAGGACCTTAATGCTCATCACCATTCAGAGCACTCAGACTAGGGAAAGCTTAATTAAAAACATCTGACAGGCCATGATTATGTTCATACATAATCACCAGGATGCCTATACCTGTTATGCCAGATCTTCATACTGTAAATAATTAGTTACAGGAAACCTCAAGAGGTTTCTTCAGAACATGTACTTCACCATATTTTTATAGCATTTGCAATTTTAAAATCAGAAATTGAAGTCTATTTTAAATAGGAAATACTAATAACAGGCCTGCTTGGTTTTTTCCTACATTAAGAGCAAGATTAATTTTCAAGCACTGCTGCACATTTTCCAGAGCAGCTAATCTCTCTTTTGTAGAAGTGTTTAAATCGTTATGATCAGCTTCCTCATGCAACTATTAGGTTGAGTATTACAGCAGAATAATTAGGAAAACATCAGGCATAACTCCAAGCGAAAACAATCCAACTGGGGAGAAAAGAAACTGGTTTTGCAGTTAGGGTACAGGCTGAGGACTTGGGGCCTTTGGGCTCTCTGTTGTGACCCAGGGTGAACATGATGAAGTCTGCTCAGCTCTGTGTCCTCCCTGTTTTCCTGCAGGCGTGTGCCGCCCTCCCTCCAGCTGGCCTTGCCTGCACCTTTTAGCTCTTCAGTGTCTGTATTTGTGGCGATTAGTATAGGACTGTCAATCCTGAACTCCAGATCCCATGTAAAGGCTCAGTCTTAAGAAATTTGACCAGCAGAAGGTGCGATGCTCCTTCAAGCTTATGGCAAAACAACTGCCTCCAGATGGGAATCTGGTTAACACTAAACCTAGTCCTGGACTGCAAGGTCCTGCATGCCCAGTCTCTTACTCATAGAAGCACTATGTAAAAGAAAGGATGGAGTCTGGACAAGGACAAACTGCAGTCAAAGGCTGAAGCTTGCTCTGGTTACAAGGTGTGTCACACACTCCCCGGGCTCACAAAAACTGCTGCAGAAGGAAGATCCTTGAACAGCCCCTGTAAGGCCTGTGGAAGCACCGGGAGACTTAAAGACAGCATCTGTTGGTTTTAAAAAAAGAAACCCATACATTATATCCACAGACCCTTCACACAAACCCAGCGGGTACCCAAGCATGCATGACCCATGCTCACTGTCTGCACAACTGCATGGCACAGGTGACTCCACTCAGTTTGATTTATTTTATCTTATTAGGCTTGGTGACCTAATAAAAAGCAGAACAAAAGTATAAACTTGTAACTCTCCCTTCCCAGACTGGTCTTTTTTAAATAGGTACTTCCTATGATAACTGACCCTAGACTTAATTTCTGATCTCAGCTTATTACAATGAAGTTTTGCTGGCTATAAAACTGAAAACAAAATTTCACAATATCTCAGTAGTGTGAAAAAGCGCATACTGATATTCAACCCAATGACTCAAGCTTTTGTTTCGTTATTTCTAGAGAGTGGAAAATTTGCAATGCCCCATCTTTGTAAGGAACACCATGAAGTAAATGCTGTTTCTCCATATTATCAGAGTCAGTTTCTGTAGCATCTCACTGTGGTTAAGTTCACACTGTCTCCAACTAGGTGTTTATGTCAGAGTTAGGCTGAAGCATCTCTTCTTACTTCATTTAAGAATTCAGCAAGAGCACGGACTAAGTTTCTGAAATACTGGTGTTTATTTGCATTTGACTCTAGTCTTCCAGGTAACATTGGACAAGGTATTACTTTGAATTCTGTAAAACCTTACAGCTTCAACTTTTATTTCAAACATTTTTTTGTTAAGCTGATGCTACATTGCTCATAGCTGCACCCTTTCACTTCCATGATAATGAGCAGAGCTAGTTTCAAAGCAGTATGGTACTGCTTTTACAGGAGACCAGCTGTAGCAAAGCTCATGCAATGGCTCTCTTTAGACAAGATCTTGTGTTCACACTGTAGGGAGCTCGAGAACTACAGCAGCTGATGTGAAGCAGTGCTAAAGAACAGTTAAGTTATATGCCGTAATACACTTTTGATATTCCTATTTCCCTTCTTTGTTTTGGTCCATCATTTCATCCAGCTATCTTTTCAAGTCATATTTTAATCACCAGCATGATAAAAATGTATTGCAGGGAATCATAAGAAATATTTTAAAATTTACTTAAAAATCACACACAGAAGGGTTCTCATCTAGTCTCACAGCCACCACACAAAAAAAAGAAGAAAATCTTGATTTAATGACCCAATGTCTTGCACAATGAATGATTATAGGACTGAATGCTTTCAGTCCAGTGCTATTGGTACTGCCTGACCAAGAAGCTTTGGAAAACTTATTTTGTAGTACTATTACCTGATGACAACTTGTCAAAATCTCTCACTGAATATAAAAAGTAGCTTTTCAAATGAAATTTCTATTTCTCCACAAAAATCACAGAAGCTGCATTTTGATTTAAAGTTGTGTGAAAATGTCAAACATTGAAGTTTTGAAAACCCAAAATGTGGAGTGTGATTTGTCCTCCCCCATCCCTCTGCTGAAACACTCTAAGAGAAAGAGTTTTGCCTTGGAGTTACAAAACATGCAAACACAGTTTTGATTCTGTTCCATTAGGGAAAATATATTCAAATGAAGCATTATTTTTTGCTTTTCCTTTGACATCTTCAAACAGAAGACATGGCTGATTTCAAACAGCTCTGTAACAGGCAAATTATTGTTTCCTAATCTAATCTCAGAAATTATATATTCAAAAAGTTTACCTCTATCATGCAGCAGCACTTGGTTGATGCTGTAATTTTTGGAAGTTGCAGACTGAAAACAAACCAGCTATTTCCTGGAATTGACATTTTACAAACTTTGCAGTCGCAGTTTTGTAACTCTCCACAATCTGTGCTAGTAAGAATTAATGAAATACCTGGGCATAGTAGTCAGATGGGGAATTAAGTTCCCAACACATACCAGCAGTCACTATCACCACACCCTTTCTTGGCAATTACTAACCCTCAAAAGCCAACCACAGAAAATTTGTCATTCACATTTCTTGACATGCAACAAAAACAAAGGAAACAATCAAAACAGAAAAAAAAAGTCATAGGATTCGGTCAATAAGTTGCATGTGTTCAGAGGGGAAAGCTATAATGGAGCAATCTAACTCCATAGAAACTTGTATTGGTTGCATAACAATTATTCTTCCTGGCAAGAGCTGAAACTCTAGTCCATGGATGGAAAGTAAATTTACTGAAAGGAGATGCCAGGCAGTTTGATGTTTAAGGTGCCATAAACTGTTCTTCCTGGCTGAAAATCAAGGATTAAGCAAGTAGTATGGTCTTTCCTCTTTTAACACAGTCACAAGATGTTGTTAGTCAACTTTTTAAATCTTTCTATTGTAGTTCATTTCCCCCAAAATGTGTGGAGTTCAAATACATTTAGAATGAAATGCTGAAAAAAATATCACCCAATCAATAACATCCATCACAGGTTAGTGTCACACACTGCGTTACTGTTTTGTTTTGTGGAAGTGTCATTTAGACTGAAGAATAACAATCCCACGATACTGATTCTCCTATAGGTGAAACTACAAATCAAGTACGTTGTTTGGAGAAGACTGCTGAGCTAGTATATGCAGATGTGCTGCGCTGAAGGATGGCGAAATGCACAGTTTCGGAGAAATGACCGAGCATGGGAACAGTAAGCCTCAGAGGACATTTTGTTTTATTAGGAGGGAGAACTTCTTAGAGAGGAAAGATAAGGCCTGAGATAGGATTTGGAGGAATCAGTACAGTACAAAGGAAAAGGTTAAACCTGGCATTATCTGCCACACAGAGGAGCGTGTCCTACAAAGTGCCTTCATGACCATTCATTCTAGCTGATCGGTTACGGCAATGGGTGACCTGTGAGCCCTCTGTCATGCCCTCTGCCAGTCTGCTCTCTATCCTGAGGCACAAGGCTGTGTGTGAGGCTCAGAGCAGACAAACACCTCCAAGCAGTGTAGTCCCAGACCCCCTATGTGAGTTTATCCGCTCCTGGAGAGGGTTTCATAGTGGGGAACCGCCACTCATTAAACAAGATAACAGGAAAGAATAACTTCCAGGTACAGACTGTTGAACTGGGCTTTGAAGCTTTACATTTATAACAATTTTTTCAATGTGGGGATCCTGAAGTTTGGAAGTGCATTAGGAAAAACAGTCAGGTACCAAAAGCAAAGATTTTTCCCCACAAGGATCATCTTTAAATATTCAAAGGCTTTGCGATGAAGTCAACACAACATTTCACAAGCATGTTACTTTGGTTTGTCTTTTTAAAAAGTCATTCTATAAACCTAAACGAATTCCTCGTCAAGACCTACCATCGTCTGTCAAAAAGGTACTTATAAATATGTATATGATTTTTTTTCTTTTCTTTTTTTTTTTACACAAAGAAGGTATCAATGCTACAACTAATTGGACTAATTTGCATCAAACACTATACATAATTAATTTGTTTGTTAAAAGCTTTCAACATTTCTTACAGGAAGTGCAAGAGATCATTGATGAAGTTTTAAGAAGTAATTAGCAATAACAGATGTCAATGCACATAATTGTAAAATGATACCAGAGAAGGTACCGGCAGAGTCTAATTTCACAACAGCTAGGTTTCTATTAAATCTTCTGCTTAATGGCATTTATAAATAACTATAAGCATTTTTTTTCTTCCCTCATTCCAAGGAGAAAGCTCATTCTTACCACTAAACAAGAGCCTGTACTTCTATTACTGTTTAATATAATTATGAGAATAAATCAGTCTACACTCAAACATGACCTAGTCATAGATGTCAGCCACTCGTTCTTGTAAGAGAAAATGCAGAGTCACAGTGACTCATATGGTCACTAGATCTTGCGATGGACAGACATGAGCAACACATACACCCCAGAAAAGTGCAGATGGGACAGAAATATTACTGTGGTCTTTTCCAAAACAGAATGAACCACATGAGTCTTGAGGCTGGTTGAAGCCACAGTGATGATAAGGAGTGGGTCACCTCTGTCCTACCATAGGACTGTGATCACATGCCACATCGAGCTTTGCTGGTGGGGAGAGGAGTCCCTTCAGCTCCCCACTCAGTTCACACACTCTCTGATGCTGTAAATGCTGGGTGTGAACAGCTCTCAGGATTGTGTTAAGGAAATAACAGAAAGCATAGCTATGCAAACTCGGTATGCTCTTTTACCTGGGTGCATGCAAGTGCAACGCTGGGTATTCATGTACAGGGCCCCCTCCTGCATGCTCCACTTCAAGCTGTGGTATTTGCCCTGACTCAGTCTTTAAATAAAACTCAAGGAAGAACAGCAGATCTCCTAGTTTTTCTCAGCATTGTTGTGTTATTACTTCATCCAAATTCACCATCCTAATTAAACCTTTTACTGAAACTACCCTAGCTTTCAGCAAATCCCAGTCCAGCTATTTTTTGTGTGGCTTTCGAGCATTTCTGTAAATGCTTAATGGCCCTAGAAGGAGTGTGGTCCAGCTCTAGAGACAGATGTCTCCATATGTACCTTTCACATTTGGGACTGAGAGGCACTCTTCGGGTTCCCTACAGGGCACTCTTTTCAGTGTGCTATGGCATATAGCTGCACAGCTTCTTCCAATGTCTTCAAATTGCATGCATGGTCTCCTCAGTTGCACTCTAACACATACAGACAAAATGCCAAGAGCATATCTTATTTTAGCTATCATTTTATTACTATCTACGAGTTTCCACAACATCTATTGATATTCTAAAAATTATTTTTGAAAGGTAGAAACTGCTAACCAAACTTGCCTCAAAGGAATCCCTCCCCTTCAAAGAACAAATAGTAGTTACAGAACATGCAAATGAAGTGACCAAGATGCCTATTCAGGAACTGCTGGCATGGAGGATAATTATGACCTGTGCAAAGCTCTTTTGGAATCCTATACATTAGGATTATCCTACATGAAAGAAGAGTTTTCCAGTATGAAAAAGGACAGGTGTGTCCACACCACAACGGAGGTGCCACCTTCATTGTCTGAGCGACAGTTTCAGCACAACCCACTTATTACCATTTCCTCTTGTATCCAGTCTTAACAAGATTAAAGTTTTCTGTTCAATAAGCACCTACTCTTCTTCACTGGCCAGATTGTATTAGCATGGTTGGCATTCCACCAAGGTTTAGCAACTCTTTCTAAATAGGTTTTAATAAAGGACTTTGCAAAGATCATATAACTAGACAGAAAGAGTGTAGATAATCAAATTACTGGCTTTCAGCACATACTTAGCCTTCCTTGCATCTAGCCAAACAAGATTTCACATCAATGGCAGGAAAAAATCCATGCAAATAAGCTGCTAATGATTATTAGAAGATTCTCACTCTCATGAGAGGATGTCTTATGACAGGCACCCAACATTTGCTCAAGTGATTTGTCACCTTATTTTACAATAAATTTGAGCTGACACTTTTCACGTTTAAAGTGTTTCTGGAGGTATTTCGGATTAATTACTCCTTACAACACCTCTGAGCTTATAGACTAGTAAGTACCCAGAGATCAAGGTAATGGTGCTTGTCTACTGTCACCCATCAGTCCATCTACACCAACGTGTATGCTATAAGAGCAAATCCATATCTGTCCTCTAAGACCAAGCCAATGCTCATCCCCAGATGCCCACTGGGCTGAGTTACCCATTGCACACAGTCGGCACCTTCATGTGAGCTTCCACTCTCACTTATTGTCTTGGGTGGATGAGACACAGCCAGGGATCCCCACATTCGCTAGCAGGTAGCCTAAGCTCAGGTCTCCTAGGCAGGGTGCATGATTTGAGCAGATGTTATCTAGCTACCAGCTGACAGCATGGGCAGACAACATCTAGCATCTCCAATTTACTGTATGGCCAGAGATTAAAAGTAAGGCTTCCCAGTCCCACTCTTCTTTCTTAACCCCTGTAACATATTTCATCTTTCTCATTGTACATCCTTGACTGTACATGTTTGTGGGATCCCATTTATGGCTGAGGCAGCTGGCAAGGCATCCAGAGGAGATGATGCCAGGTCTGCCTGGGCTATGCATCAGTAAGCATTTGTCTTATGCCTAGACCTGCCAAAAGCCCAACATCAGGGTTTCACTGTACTCTCCCAGCATAGCAATGGTTAGATTCCTTTTATCTCTGATGTTAATTTCATGGATTCCTGCCAGTTTCTTTATGTACTACAACAGTTCCCCACTTCATTCAGAGAGAACTGTATTATTCTCTTCCCTATTCCCTCAAATATATTTCCAAAAAATTGGCACTAAAAAGAACAAGTTTTCTTGAACCTGGTGCTGGAAGCCATGGCTTCTGATAGCCCCTAAGTTGCATGGACATCATAAAGGTCCTTACAATCAGAACTTTTAACAAAGATAGACCTGGGCCAAGAGCTTGAATCAGACCTAGATCAGGCTAGCTCTTGGTGTTTACAGACTTGGAATTAATGTATATAACTAATTAATGCATATAACTACATTGCCCATCTACCTGACTCCTGAGGGTCTGAACGCACCCTCAGCTTCATCAGTAAAGAAATCGCCTATTAGTCGGTGTCACCAAGAGGTTTATATGTAAGTGGATGTCACCATTCACAAACAAAATAGAGAAGACCAGAGTACACTACCCACTTCCACAGCAGGATCACCAGCAGCACTGACATTAGTAACTGGAGCTGGATCCATGTCAGGGTGAGGCAGGTCTTCAACAGAGGAGAGCAGGGCTGAAGAAAGACATGCCATCCACTCCAAAGCCTCACACTGTTACTGTAGGGCAGCTCACTTGTATCAAATCAATTCACCAAGTTTCCCCTCTGGAAGGGAACCCAGCTTTTGGGGATGAGGTTAACAGTCTTGATCCCAGAGATCTGTGCGGGCAAAGAGGGAGACGGGGGCTGCAGGGTAGTACCTACGCACAAATTTAGTTTTTTGTGAAGAAGGCAGAATTCCATTGCAGAACTTGTACCTGCATTACCCTTTGTGTAAACTCAAACCCACTGGGCTCTGACGCACCAAACTTGCCCATGCTTTCTGGTTAGCTCTAACCCTGACCTTATATCCCAAGTGGCAGGCTGGGTTTTGCATCTCAGCGCTTCTCTAGAGCTCCAGTCACAGCCCAGGATCCCGCTGCGTGAGGCCCTGCTCACCCAGCAGTGCAGCACCCTCCCCAGAGGATCTGCAACACTCAAAACTTACTTAAATACACCTAAGCAGCCTATTAAATTCTGGAATCCTACACACACTCTGCTATTCAAATAAAACAACCAGAGCATTTTTCATATACAACTTGCCTCCTGGCAACTACACTTTATGACAAGACCTTGTATGTAAGCATAATAAAAAACATAAATGAAAGACAAGACAGCACGGTTCAGTGGATTTCAATAAAGAGTCTGAAAACAGAAATCCTCGCAGCCACACCTTATACAACAACTATAACCACCTTCTCCACTAAACTCAAAGGAAGCAAAAGGCTGCAGCTACCGCAGGCCCCGCGCTGTGTATTATCTTTTGACTTTCCCGCAGCCGCCCGCTCCCCGCTGCAGGCAGCACCCTGCTGCTGCCAGTGCCCAGCCCCGCTCCGGTGCAGGCCCACCCACCCGAGGGGACATGAAGGAGCTGGCCATCGCCATCATTAGGGAGATACTGTTAATGAGATGTTGAGTTCCCTGGGAGAGGAAAAGAACACCTTAGATAAGCATAAACAAAAAGTCATTGCCTTTTAATTCCCCCCCCC
>VZTL01029210.1:52823-72537 GCA_013400535.1 Scopus umbretta
AAAAAAAAAGAATCTCATTTCAAATTCAATTTAGGAAATGATTGTCATGATTTCTTTAGCTTTTGCTGAGCTGTGGCTTTACCTTAAATGGTGTACATCTTCTGTGTGGCTGCAGTAACGAACAGTGCTTTTTAAAAGACAATTTCCCTGATACAGATCTTTGGAAATGAAAACAGTTCTCTTGCTATGGAACAAAAGTGAAATACGGTGCTTCCTCCTAACTCAAGTGCCAAAGACATGCGAGCTAGCTTGGTTCCCACAAATAAAGTCACGGAAGTTCATCAGGTTTTAAACCCCCTGGCATCCATGAATGAGTGAATGGTGAAAATACAGTGTGCAAGACCATAAAACTCTACAGATGAGCTGTCCCAGCCAGTGATTTTCAGCTTGTGGTCTACGAACCTGAAGGAGTGAAGGGACCTGGATCAATAACTTTAAAAAAGCAAGCCTACAAGGAGAAAGCTTAAATATTTTATAAAGAAGTGGACCCAAGCCTATTGAAGAGGTTTAAAATCACCAATCTAGAGAAAAACTCATTCAAAATTGTGGGAGATTTTTATGCTTTTTGCAGTGGGGTTTTGAATGTCTCCTTAACAACCATAAAGAGTGGGACACATCTATTTGAAGACAATAACACAAAATTGTTTCAATGTGCTAGAAGTCAGAACTTCATTTTAGGAAATAGAATGGTGATTAATTTAATTGTCAGACAAATTGATATCTCACTTGCAAGACTGTCACCTTCCTAGGACAGATTAGTCACTTAGTTAAACCTCAGAGAATAGCTAAAATGGTCTAAAGTAACTAGTATTTAAAGGACAGAGAAGTCATGGTCACCGGCAATGAAGGGTGGAGAGATGCACTGGTCTTTCTCATCTATGAAATATGCTGGTTTTCTGAGACATGAAAAAGTTCCATGATTAAGGTGTGAATAATGTAAATTAATCTATACCAGTAGGCCTCTGATTTTTGAAAAATCACTGGGATGTCACTGGAAACCCACACTCATGTACTGCACCAGTCCTATATCCATTTACAGGTTTGGGGTCTATGGTTAGATATGTTAAATTTCAGTTTATAGTTTAAAAAAGACAAAATGCCATCCTACTGCTACTTAAATCATCCTTTTTTCTGCTCCACCTTCATTACACACACAAAATTCCCTTTGCATGACTGCATGATCAAATCCCGCATCCCAGATTGTAATTACAGAGTAATCAGGGAATAGGTGCCATCCTCCCTTTACAGGGTCATACAACTCTTTAGTCAATCATACTATTAAGACATTTTCAGTTTTAATAAATGAAGGTGGTGTTCATCTCATGGCTGAGAATAGATATCTTTATGGAAATATTTGATGCATATCTTCACAGCATTTCTTCAAGAAAACCATTATCACTTCAAAATAGTTCCTCCGAGCAAAAAGTGCAATTATGTAATTCTTGTCCAAGCCAAGTAACGATGAGATGCTAGGTTGTGTTTATGTTTTTGCCATGTTTCAGACCCCAAAAAACCAGCCATGGAATAAGCTGGTGAAATGTCAATGTAGTTGCAGACCAGACAGACTCGGTGCTTCAGCCGCCTGGAATAGTGCAAATGCCTCTCACAAGCTCCATTCAAGTGGACTCACAAATTAAAACCAGGTTTTGAACCTGCATTTAGTAAGAGCTTGTTGCACAAGTAGGTCCACTGAACAACTGGCTAACAGAATCCAATTATTTGCTTAGATGCTAAAAATCATCCACTTAATGGGAGCAATTACTACTGATCTGTCATGCTAGCTCCTTAACATTTAATATCTTACTCCTTAAAATATGAAAATAAGTTTATTTAACCTCTTAAAGTAGATTTTAAGTCTCTTCTAAATATTCTCAGGACCAGCCTCATTTAAAAGTGGGTGGGATTATGTTCAAAAGTTACTCAGATGCTTTTAGAAATTCCTACTTGATATTTGAAATACATAGCCCTGAAGTAATTTTCCATTCAGTACTTCTTGAAATCAAGCTGTAAAAATGGACTTTGGAGCCAACACACATCTTGGTATCTGCATTTTCTGTTGGCTGGTTTTCCTGCTGTAACACAATGCTGCAGTGCTTCATTAACACAAGACCCAAACTGCTATTCTGAGCTGGGGCTAGCGAGTGCTTTGAAAAGGGTCTGTGTTGTAATGGGCACACACCAATCCTGTCAGGATCAACTCTGCTTGAAAATATTGTCTTTAATAAACAAAATGGTTTAAAAACTTGCCTATTGCAATAGATTTTGCAAAATATTTTTCTTTGGGAGTACTGAACTGCCAACACTAATCTTCGTTACCACATCCTGCAGAGATTAAGACTGGTGGCAAAATGAACTTCATAGATGTCTTTGGAAATAACATCTCCTTATACTCTAGCTAAGCATCATTTCTTAACTTAGAAGTATAATGTTTGGAATGCATATTTCATATTTAGCCCTTGCAGTGTACAGGAATGCAGATTTTACTGGTTTTTATTAGTGCAAACATCTAGAAACCAAACAGAAAACTAATTTATTATTACTGTTATTACTACTAAATGTTTATATTACAGAAGTACACAAAATTCCCAGTCAGGATAGTAACCCTGTAGCATTTACTTTTAAATAATGCATATCTTGGTAGATTTCAATTTGTGGTAATTGCATCTCACAAAATAAGAAAATGAAATGGTGCTTCTGCAGTTGCATATACAAAACTGTAGGGCAGACTCTCCTCCTGTGGAATTGCTTTCGCAGCCATGCAGCTCTCTGAGAGCGAGCTGAAGCGCAAAGATTAAACTGTCGTCAGGATGGAGGGTCATCTTTGTGAAATGCAATTATCATAAATGGAATTTTTAAATTATTTTAATATTTGATTACACTCGACACTGTGGTACTCGGGGAAATCTTACTCATTGGAAAACATAATAGTAAGCTCTTCTTTTGTTACCTGCACCACTCTGCAATACTCCCAAAGCACGTCCTTTAATGGAATTGCTCCTTATTTGCAGTAGCAGGAGAAGGAACGTAGGCTTACAAGTTTCTTACAAGTATTTAACTCGTCAATTAATAGGTAGTCTCAGGGACATATCCATCAGCCACACCAGCTTTCACCAGCTCAGTACAAGCCTGGTAAACCTCTTAAGCATGATGTTACTACCTGGTTTCCCTTCCTGCTCCTAAGCAAACCCCTGCCCAACCAAAAGGCACCGACACTTAAGTCTATCATTTCCAGTGCAAATTAAAAGACTTAGTGCAATGGAAAATTCCCCTAGCAGGCTTTGGGGGAAAAAAAAACCCACCCCAAACTCTGATTACCAAACATATGAGCATTGTGAGAATTTAATTATGAGCTCTCCTGAGCCCCTCTGCTGGCTCCACTGGCCACGGACATTGGCTCAGGAGGCTCAGGCCGGTGCATTCGCTGCCATGCCGCTCCGGCTGGTAGGTGCTGGGGAGGGAACATTGGCTTTTGCAAAACCCATCCGCCAGCAGCTGGAGCTGGGGTTGCTCACACCCTGTTGTTGCAGACAACAAGGAAACCATCCAGTGTCCCAAATAAATTAAGGAATTATTCTCCTCCTCCCAACAGACTCAATGTTTGAGCCAGGAGCTGTAATCGCGCTCTTGCTGCCTCTGAGTCACTGTCAGACGGAGCCCTGCGCAGAACAGTCTGCAGAGTCAGCAGAGGCGGTATGCTGCATTATGTCTGCAATTCAGTCAAACCAGTTTAAAAATAAACTCGTCTTCCCTCGGCCCCTCCGTAGGCCCCTCTTTGCACTCATGAACGCAGCAGTTTCCCACCATACACGCAGCTTTTTGGAAGACAGCGCCTGACTTGCATGAAAGAGCTTTTGCTCCTTGGGTCAAACCTTGTTAGTCAAGCCCCTAAGCAGTCAGATGAACCAAAGCGGAGGTTTTCAGAGAAGCCTGAAGGAGTCAAGCATTCAAAACCCATTAAAATTCAATGGGAGTGGAGCACTCACGCTCTCAGGTGCTTCTGAACATCCTGGCCTCTGTCTCGGAGTTAAATCAGGGAGATGAGGACAGGAGTTTTCACCTTGTTGCTGTGTTTTCTAAGGACAAAGGAGGGTCCATAACTGCAAAGGCAGGTATTGTGAGACCCTTCTGCTCATCACCACAACCGCAGAAAATTTTCGCACTCCTCCAAAGCTCTCTCTGTGATTTTCCCCCCATATGCCAGAGGCATTACACAGCTGGAGTGGATAAATGGTCACTGTCACAAAGCAGTGATACTGTAGAAAGCAAAAATAACTTTTTCATTTCTTCTTCAAACTTTCTTTCATATCTAGCTGCACAGAAATGGGAATTTTTCATAATGAACCACTTTACATCTGCCTCTGACAAAAAAAAATATACTGGCAAAACGTATTAATTCCCCTCACCCCCTGATATGGCATTTGAAATTAATTGTCAGATAAGTTCTTGGATTACTCTACAAATATTGTTCAAAATAAGTGATTTTTCAAATGTGTTTAACATAAATCCAAAAAAACCCAAAAAGGTAATGTTTCTTCAAATCATGCAGACATATGTTTGTATCATTTGCCTAGTTTCAGTAGCATGAAATAGAGTTGTTCAAGAGTTGTTTTAGAGAAATAGAGTGCTTTAGCACTTACACACATGTTGTGTATCCTAATAATCTCCGATGTCCATATAAAATAGCACAAGATTCTGAAACCAACTAAGAGCAAATCTGATCTTTCACCTAATTCTCACTTTCCAAATTATAAACAGCAATAACCCTTGCAAGTTTTTAGAAGAGATCATCCTGAAAAGAGTAAAGATAAACATACAACTCTTCCCTTCCTGCTTTAATAGGAACATTCCTACAATAGGATGTCTTTGATTATTCTACCACAGGATAACACACCACCACCATGAACTGATGGTCCTCAAGGCTCTTGTTTTCATTGTAAGTGCAAAGTAAAAGTTTCAGACATTTTCCCTGGAAATAATCAACAGCCACTGAATAGAAGTTGCACATGCTCAACGCTTGGTCATGTTTTTGTGCCTGCTGCAGCTAAGAAGTACGACTGGGAAAAGAGGTCCTAACACCCAGGTCCCCAGACCTATTGCCCTGCTTCATATTCAAATTACCAGAAGTTATATGCTGAAATATCACTGTTGATCTGACCCCAAAGCAATTGCCTTTCCAACTGATCCCAGGGCAGTTATTGCAGCAAGTGAAGCCGTATCTATAAATTTTCAATGTGTGACACTTTCCAGTAAATCTCTCCATGCTGTGCGATGAACACCAGCACTGGAGTGTTGATGTTTACAAATACAGATTTCATCTTGGGTCATGCTGCAATAGACCTACAAGTTGGTGCTTTGGGGGATGGTGGAGAAAAAGGAACCTTGCCAGAATAAGAGTTAGCCTTCTCAGGAGCCCTGCAGGAAATTGTCCTCTGTAACCCACGGAGCACAAGACATCAAAGACAGGCCAGTATTAGGGTGGCAAATGAGAACTCAGCTTCAGGAATGTTACAGGATATGATACACCACCATGGTCAACCACCATAAGTTGGCCTACTAGAATCAATAGGACTTGAGGTGTTGAGGATCTAGGCCACAGGAAATGTCTGCACTCTACACTTCTAAATTAACAGAGAGATACATAAGAGCTAGTTTAGGTGTCAGAAGCAACCTTGTTACACTAGCATGGGGTCTGGGACTATTTTTCCAGCTGCAAACCCCAGTGTTTAGTGCTAATGCAGGTATCTCTGCCGCACTACACTACAGCCATCTCTAGTCTCTCTGTGCACTAGGTTCTATTGGTCTAAATAGAGATAAATGATAATTTCCTGGGGTTTATGGTGGTTGTGAGAATAGAAATCATTACACACAATGGGGACTACTTGAATACCTATGCCGAGCCAAAAGCCAGGAGAGCAATGGAGATAGAACCCCAGACCCAACACCCTCTTTGCACCAGCTCCCAGCATTGCATCAGTCTGTTGATAGGTACCTGCGCACCTCAAGAGCATTTCAGGGAGATCCAGGAGGGACTGTGCCTACTTGCACAGGGAATTCAAACAGCTTATTACCAAAGCCATTTTTTTTATTATTACTTTCTTCAAACAAAGCTAATAAATCAAATCACCCAAGATGCACATTATGCAAAGCTTAATTAGATTTGGCACGCATCTCGCTAGGAGTAGCACCCATCTGACTTTAGATCAGAGAACTCAGGTTTGATGGGTGGAACCAAATCGCCCACTTTGGAGTTGCTAAATCTACTTTTAAATGCAGTGTGTTTGCATTTTTTCACTCTGGGACCTGGAGGAGGTTAGCTTTGTTTGGCTTTTAGGCAATGGGAGCAGTAGAAGAGAATTCAGAAATAGAAGGATACACGTTTATGAAGAACATAAATCTCTTATTCTGTAGGCATGGAAGAATCACAGAGAGTTGGCAGCAATCACTTCATGGGGCTACATTTCACAGAGCTACTGCGAACTTGTGGAGCTTCCTCCTTGACTAGTTACTCTTCTAAGACATTCTGGGGTATTTTTAACAAACATTTATAAAACTAATTAAAAAATACTATTTTAACAGCATACTATTTGGCAGAACAACCTTCATTGCTGATACCTCTCTTGATTTCATTGTCAATCTCTTGTTTTTCTTAAGCCCACAGGTCCTCAAGAAACGAGATCTGGTGAAGAATTTCAGCTACGTTTTATAAAAAAAAATTATAACCTCAACAGAGAGGAAAACATTAAAAGAAAAACGTTTTTCCTAACTCTATTCAAGAAAAGGTGGATAGAGAGATTTTTAAAAAGTAAAAATGTTGCCCCCCACTTTAACCCTTTTCTGCTGAGAGGGAACAGCAAGGACCAGCAGGATATAGGAAAAACTTGCACAGAAGAATAACACCTCTGCAGCATGCTCCTGAACCCCCCCAGCAAACCTCCCGGTTCCCTAATTCCCCTTTCATGGAACAGCATGTGTGAGAGAGGCGGAGGGGAAGAGACCGATCATGTCTGGTGGTTTTAGACACATGCATGTAGGCACAGTGCTCAGAGTTGCACTGGGAGTCCTATGCTCCAGATAACACAACAAACCACAGCCTGGGCAGAAAGGCAGAGAACACAACGTTTTCTGCACTATGGATGGCTTGTGACCAGGCTGTATCTCAGCTATCCACGGGCTACTTGCAAAGGAGGAAACTGGTGTCAGCTCATCACCATTGGGGCACACCAGAAAGTGCAACTCTCCCTGTTAAACAGCACAGCCGGTTGGACTAAGCGGGGTTTGATCTCACAGAGATCCCTGCGTGCTGCCTGTGCTGGCTGAAACGAGCACAGGCTGAAGCCTACCTTCATAACCTGCCTGCCTCCAGGTGACAGCTCCCACACCCCGCGGTCTGCATTGCCATACTCTCACCACCACCACCACCACGGCTGCATTAGCTTACTGCAGGAGTGCCAGCGCGGGCCACAGCCAGACCTCCACTGCACTGGAGAGACATCCTCCGAGCTTCACGCTCATCCAGACCCGGCAAGAATGGACCACAAGGCTTGCGTGCCCAAACACCACCAACCAGTGCAAGGCAAATTTTAAATAGCAAGCGCCTGCAATGGGCAGCTCACATACAGTCTTCCAATTACAACTTAATTAAGAAAAAAATTTAAAGATATTCAGCAAATTATTTAATGCAAAAATTATTTAATCAAGAAAATCCTGGGTTGCTTCTAGACAACTGACATACATGCAAAAAAAGATAGTTTTAAATTCATTCTTTGGAGTGGCACAAACATTCAGGATCTGCCTTTGAAAAGGATGCTGGACACCAATGTTGAAGCCTGAGTTTTGTAAACTAAACATCTGACATTTTTCTATCTACTAGATGGAAGCCTCACATTTGCTTTATTCACAAATACAGAAATGGGCAGAAATAATTAAATAAAGAGAACCCAGTTCATGCTCCACTGCACCATGTATGAGAAGTTGCGGCTGACAATGACATTGAAAACCAGTTGTCAGTCTAATGTAATCAAAGAGACAATTGGCTCTGCTGGCAAGAACTGAATTAGTGTTTTCTGTCTGAATCAGTGTCATCTTCTAGGGAGCAGTGAAGCTTATGCAATGGTAACAAAACTCCCCAGAAGCTGCATTTGTTACTGAAATATGGTGGTGCTTTGGTGCTGTGTAACCTCATTCTGTAATACAATATACCTCATGGTCATGCTGCTGTTCTCATGTTTCTTGCAATGATACAATTCAATGACCACATACTAGATCAAACTAGACAACCATGATATTAAAACTTGAAAATCTCCCTTTGAGAGCTAAAGCAGTTTATTCTCAAGTGCATTCTCTGCTCTCTCTCACACTGTACACATATGCAGAGCATGAAATCAGGGCAGGGAGTCCAGGCCTAGATGCAGCTTCAAATGCCCGTCCTTTGGGGAAGGCAGAAGGGTGAAAGGTGCTGGGCTTCATTTTCCTAATGAGGACAGTGGGTAAAATTCAAACCAAGGTCAGATATGAATGAATCGCACTTTTCAAGTAGGACCCGTTGCTGATGCACGCATGTACTTTGCCATGAGAAACTAAGAGTCAGTCTTAAAATAAACATATGCATTGTTGGTATTGTGACAACACCTAGTAGCTTCACCTTTATTTTTGTTTCAGTTCATAGCATGAGCCGTTGCTGAGTGCTGAGTGTATTGTTTTTTTCCATTTTTTAATTTTCACTGCAGTAGAGGCTCGCATTGCATCTGCTGCCTCTTATCTGCAGAGTCACCCCATTGCCTCTCACAGGAGATGTGAATAGTTTGCAGAGGACTCCTTTCACATGGTCCGAGAGGGCAGAAGGACATACAGGTACAGAGCAGAAAGCCTACCTCAGGAAAGCCACTTACTTTCAAAGAAATACTACTTTGGCACAAGGAATTTCAAAGATTTTTACATTTACACATAGTAATATTGTTGCAATAATTGTGTTTATGTAACAAACAGCTGACACAAATTTCTGATTCCTACTCTCTTTATTTAATAACTATCTTTTCTTGTGTTCAGCAATAGTGAACAATAGAAAATTAAAGTATTAATCAAAGCAATAAAGGCAGATGGCTCTTACATAATTTCAGTTTTAAACATATTTTCTCTTTTTCATCTGTAACACCTGTTTCTTTAAAGAGGTACTGGTATAATGGGAGGATACTCTCACTGGATTGATATACATCTGTAATTAGCAAGCTGACGGTCCTCCTCAGGCCAAGGAGACACTAGATGATCCGTCACTTAAAGGCAGAATGTCAAAATATATACCCTCTTTTTTATAATTAATGTTCCACATTAAATATTCATTAAGACTGTATAAATTATTTCTTTGTTCAAGGCTCAACTTTTCTGTCCTTGTTCAGACAAAACTCTCATTGAATCAGAATGTGTTTACCCAACTAAGACAGACTATGACCACACTTTAAAGCTGTTGTACTGCCCTTAGTCTTTGTAAGCCTCTGGTCTCACTCGGAGAGCACAAGCAACAAGTCAAATCCTGAAGCCCTTCATACAACAAAACCATTCAAGTACAGGAATTTTGCAAAAACAACAGAAGGGGACTCACAGGAGCAGGACGCGTTGGTACGTCACATTTGCCAGACTGGTGCTTTGGACCAAGGCCTTGATGGTGCTCCCCGCTGAAAGACAGAGCAAGCGAGATGAAGAGAGAAGAGGAATGGTTTATATCTTACTTATCTACTGTTTGTCAAGCCAAAGCCCCGAACAGGGAACGTTTCACTAAAAAAGTTTTGTAACAACGTGTGTTTTTCACATGCACAGGGTGAATTTTGTAGGCCACTTCAACAACTGTTTTGATTTACTGAAATAAGGAGAAGTAGAAAAAAGCCCAGTAAGGGCAAGACAGATGACCCTATCCCTTTGGCACACACCTTCTAGCCCAGCTCTGCCCTCTGAAGGCATGTACGCTCTCCAGTAGTGCTTATTTATATGTCACATTTTAGTGATGAATGTTACTGTTGCTCTCAAAAACATATGCTCAGAAGTTTATTATGGCACTAAATATGCGCTGGGTACGAATCTGGATTGTTTAAGTGTCAAACAGTGACAACATGTGTACAATACAACACAGACATCAAGGGAGAACCAACTCAGCTAATATGTGGTATTCATATAACCCTTTAAGAACAAAGACCACCCATAAAGCAAAACCAAAGCTACCACAAGAATAGGTGGTACTGCTTCCGTCATTACATACTGTGTGCCAATTGGTTTCCTAATTAGATTTGCAAGCTAATAAAAGGCATAAAATACAATAAAAGAATAATACGTTATAACTTTTCCTATGACAGATATTGCTGTATATTCAGCAGATTTCTGATCATGGAGGTACCCAGCACATATTGTTTTTTCTTATAACTGGGTTTGTTTTCTTTATATTTTGCATGGTTTGTACCTTTTTTCATGAGAATGAATACTTCCTTAACAAGGATGGTCCTGAGCATGACAGTTTTCAAGTATTCACTAAATAACAGTCAGCATAAATATCTCCTACTTCTCCACGCCTTCCTTCAAATAACGGTGTTTTGTTCTATTTCATATTGTATTTTGTGAAAACATATGGTAAATTGCATAGTACAAAACAGACTGTTAAAAAATTAATTAACCCCCAAGGAAAACACTATAAATTACATCTCCTTAAACACTTGAGTTAGAAGTTAGACATCTTGGATAAAGCAGCACCACATGAGAACTGATGGAGCTCTATTCTCACACTACAGGACTGAAGAGTTCAACCAGAACTGGAGCATTGCTTGACAACACTTCAGAAGGATTGAACAGAGAAGGAGTAAAATCAAAGAGCGACAAAAAGCCCTACGTTAGGAGGCAAGAATAGATTGAAGAGGGAAAACAATAGGGAAAAAAAGAACAGATTGATGGGAAATGTAGACTGAAATCTAATGCATCTTCATCATGTGCACGTATCAGTGAGTTGTAAAAGAATTTCCTCCCTTAATATATCGCACCCTTAATATACAACTTTTCTTTCTCAGCGACGGTTACTAACAGAATGACCAAAGGAAAAAAACAAGCCTAATAAGAGAAAACTGCAGTGCCATACTGACAACTCTTGCTCATGTGAATTAACATTCAGACCTGAAAAAAAACACTGTCCAGACTCTGTAGTCAGCAGTGGAAGGGTCTCAAAATACATGAACAATTCTGAGAAGTCCTTAGACTCTCAGAATACATAGTGAAAGTCCCAAAAGATGCCACCATACCTTAATATGCAATCTCCAGTACAAACCGGGGAAAGCTATTCTAAGAACATGAGTGGTACCCACCTACACCACCAATTCAACAGCAATGCTCCCAGTCCTCACACACTCACACCAACTTCATGGCAGACAGGACCCTGCTAATAAACCAAGAGCTGGAACCTCTGCTTTGATTATAATCGCAAAGGATTTCATTGCTGGTACCCTTTCATATTCAGATGGTCCCTTCGTCCAACACAGCCTTACTTCCCAGCCTTTTGGATCATGGTATAAAGTCTTTTCCGCAGGCTTTCTCAGAGGACGTGGGTTGAGTGAGCTGTGGGTGTTGGAAAGAAAGATATATTGGCTCAAAGTTAAATAGCTTTTTGTATGCACAACCTGAGGCACAAACAAGTCAGGATTTGCGTACTGGACCTTTGCATATACAATCTGTGTGCTTTGGAAAAATCGTTCATTAGTCCTTCTATTTCATGGGTGTGAAAACACTGGGTCAGCTTCTTTATATTTTAAACAGCATAGAAACGAGTGTGAAATCAGGAAATCCACAAACATCTTTCTACAGCACATGGACTATCTGAACAGGCAGTTCTGGGCCTGACCAAGGAAAAGAGAGACGAGATGATATAGACCTGCGTCATGGAGAAAACCAGGCTGGATGATCAAAATGCTCCATACAACCCACCGATGTCTGGGGTAGACCCCAGACAGGCAATAGCTCATATCTGGCCCAAGCAGGCTTCAGTGACACTGAAGCTAGAGCAAAGATTTAAGCAAAGAGCAATAATAGCATAGGGACAACATGTCACATGAGTCTTGATGTGCTGTTTACATTTTTGTTCGTTTCCATTGTTTGCAAAGAATTCTTCAAAGGGGAGGACCCCAGCTAGCAGGCCTCTTGGAAGAAAAGCATTTTCAGAGGCAACTTGAAAGAAAAGAGGGTGGGGGAGATCTGATTTAATAAATGATATATAGGAGTATAATTATATGGTTTTAAACACAGTTCCAGTTCACTTGTCTCAGCAAGAAATGCTGGTGTGTGAGAGAAATCGTTTATATTGCTTACTATGGTTTTTCAATCTTGGCAAGCACTTTTTCCATTCTAAGATGTGGGAACACCCACATCAGTAATTATACACGTTAGCAAAAATACAAGATAACTTCTTTTCTGAATAGGGGGGTTTCCCCCATTTCTTAGTGAACTCTTAGGGACGTAAAGGGGAAGATTTATATTCTACAAGCTTCATAACTGTAAAAATTATTACTGAAAATCCAAGGTTGTCTCTATGTATTGAAACATAGGCTCCATTATCCAAAACATCTATCATACGTTACACCTGTGTGACAAAACTAACAATTTAGTATTTTTCTGTTCTGGATACCTTATTCAGTGTGAAGAGGATTAATAGTCCACATGGTTTGGTGCAAATTGGCAGAGCCAGTGGTGAGATTTGACACGTTTGTAAGTGTAGCTTAATTGGTAGGGCACATTCATGTATGCATACCAGCAAACCCCAGTGTTAAAATATGAAAGCCAGTCTTTTTGAGCCTGAACCACTTGCTGAGATTTTCATAGGGGTAGGAGTTACGGTGGAGAACTAGAGGGAGACGAAGCTGCAGGCTCCCCTGGCTCCCACTGGTGCCCATGGGATGAGGCTGTTCATGTGCTCCAGCCACAGCCTGAACCGCTTGTGAACTGCACAAGTCTCCTGAACCACAGCTTAGCTATCCTCAAAATACATCATTAAGAAATAAGGTAGAAAGCTCATCCAATTGGAACCAGGTAATGTCCACTGAAAATGCCCTGAAAAAGTCCTAGGTTATCCAAACAAAATTTAGCTCCATTAATTTTCTCTTCTCATTCTCACAGTGGCTGAAGGCGACTTGGAATACACAGGCTTTAATTTCGCAGGTATGTATGTCTTAAGTTACATGGCAGAGAAGTCTTACTGTATGTCAGGGAACTATTCACTTCCATAATCCTACCACATACATTAACATTTGCAGGACGGGCCTTACACCTAACCTTATACATGACAGGCTGTACGTTTTCTTTCTATGTGCAGATTTGTCCCAAATATGTGTCTAGATAGAAAGATACGATCACTCCTGGTTTTGTCTTGGGTTTTTTTGGAGGTTGCGCTTTTTGTTTGGGTTTTTTGTTGTTGTTGTTTTTTTCTTCCTTTTGTGGTTGCACAGCTCTCAAATCTCAATAAAGATTTAATTACATAATGCATTAAAAGAGAATTGGGTTAGCTAGCTTTATGGTTTCTTAAATATTCTTTTTATTAAAGCAGATGCAGATCATCCAGAGCAGCAATGATAAATAATGGTCCACAGGCAATATTATAATCTGTCCATCTTTTGTGTATTTTGTCCTTAAAGAACCTCTAGACCTGGAGACATCACACTAATTGTGCAACACAAAAATGGGAAAATCATGTTTTTGTGACCCTGGATCCCCCAATTTGTTACTTAACGCTATATGTCCAAAGCTAACTTGCATTCTATTTAAAAGGTATATCTATTTTTCAGACAGAAATAAAATCATCTTCTTCTGGCGCTTCTTTTATGACAGTGTAAGCAGACATGTGCCAGGACCCACATTTTGAAACACCAGCTTTCCAGAGCTCACTTCAAAGTTACAGAGGAGATTCCCACCGCCTCGTCAGAGCACTCGGCTGGATGAGAGCTAAAGACAAAGCTGATGGGAAAAGACTCTGCCCAAACCGAGTGGCACGTGAGAAGGATGAAGTAAAGCAAAGGATCTATAGGCCTAAAAATGAAAAATTAGGAACACCATGAGTTTCTATGGGCTTTATCCCAAGTTATATTTTTAAAATTTCCAAAAAATCAAGCCATGCAAATCCTCAATTTTAGTATTCTAAGATGAAAAAATAAATTATCTTGCATATTTCTTTGATTTTAAAATGTTCATCTCCTCACTCCCAATCCTTATCACTCATATCATCCATATCTAACATCAGTGTAAGGCGCCTTGCAAGCTTCCTTTAAGTCATCATCTTTAACTGGAGTTGAATTATTATGTCAGATGGTTGAGAGCACTGCATGTTTCACAATAGTTTTGCATTTGTTTTAACAGTATTGGGCACAACAAGCACAGAAAAAAAACAGCTTTCTGGTTTTCATGCCAGCTTTTTTAATATCTTAAATGACATAGCTAGATAGATAATTTTAAAAAATCAGATTATTAGCATGCAATATTCTTAAGTAGCTCTTAAAGAACAAAACACACTCCCCCCTTTCTGCCCCCCCAAGAAAACCCAGATGCACACAGAAAAAGCTGTCAAGCTCAGTCTTGTCCAAAGCAGATCTGCCAATGTTCTGACAATGTTTGCACTTGCTTGTCAAAATGGTCACTTCAGCTGAGCGTCATTTACACTTTGGCTTACAAATTAGTTATGTAAATTACCTATAAATTTAACACAAGAAAAATCCACCTACCTTTACAGTTATATATAAAAATATACACACTTTCTATATATATTATAAAATGTGTCATCGTAGGACCAACATTTCCTGGCTGAAACAAAATGTTGCAGATGGAGTACACAGAAGAGACTGGAGGCTGGAGCATATGGCTCCCAGCCCGTGCACCTGGGTTTCATTCCCTCCTCTGCCACCAGTTCACTGTGGGAGCTTGAAGAAAGTCACCTCTCTTTGTGCCTCGCTTTCTCGATCTGCAAAGTGGACAGGACCGCCTGAATTCGTCCTTGTTGTATTTAGCAAATGTAGAGATTTTCTTCAATTTGAAAGCCATTTCACAAGCTGTTTTAGCCAATGGTCTGCTCTCTGAAAGTGCTTAGAAAGCCATTTTCATCAAGAAGTAGAATCTGTGGGATTTTTACGAACTGGTCTATTGAGCCATGTAGCCCATTTTTGGGAGCAGTGTTCATTACGTAACGTGCTGCATGATGCTGCTAACGTACAGGGCTGGATGAATGCCTTTGCTGTTTATGTGAATGTCTTTAACTGTTCAGCAGATTTTAAAGATAACTAACTGTACAGTTATTAAAAAAAAATAGTACCAAGAGAGCTTCATCATGGATTTCTTTCCTTCGTTTAGAAAGAGTTCAGGTGAATATGTGCGCAAAGCCAAGTAGGACCAGTTACAATGGGAAGAGAAGAAAACCTTTGACAGAGGATCCTGCGCCTGTTTGAAATTGAGACATGTATCACAACAGTGAGAGCTTGTGCAGGAGGGAATTTTAAAGCTTCCTGAACTCTGACAGTGCATCTGTATATGGAATAAATAAATCTTATTATTAGAGTGTTGCAAGGACAGAGATTACCGGAGACAGGCTCTAATCTAATAATATCCTGAGTCTTTCAGAAACTAGAACTGAGAGGCATCTCTTAAAATTGGGACAGATAATGGTATTCTATACTTAGGATGCGAAACCCCTATTAGTGGCTTTGTTCTCCTCACCTCTTCCTTTCCTCTCCAACATCTTGGATACCAAGACAAAAATAGCAATGATTGTTCTAACATGTCAAGAAAACACCCTCTTGAACATTTATTCCAAATTACTTTAACTTATTCTTTTTATCCTCTGATGATTTTTCTAATCTAAACTTGCTTAGTTAACACCAGTTAATAAAAGAGTTTTGACTGTTAATGAAAATGGTCAGTGGCTGACCCCTCATGAAATGCATGCAGAAAAGCTTTGCTATATTTAGTCATCACTATAACCGGGCATGAGGTTATTACCTACCTCGCAGTACATGCTGACATTCCACTAATTACTAATGGGGTACGAGATACCAGAATTAATGTGAAAGGGTAATGCCCAGAGCATTAATATTGTACTTCACGGCATCACTGACTATCACAATCACCTTCAGAACCTCAACCGTTCTTTTCTGGTTAAGATTGTCCTAAAGTATCATGACCCTGAAAGGGTGGTGAGACACCAGATGCGTGAACTTGCTTCCTCAGTCAAATAGACACTGTTACTAGTTGCAGTCAGAAACACTCAAAGGAGCTGCAGCAAGAGCTTTTTGCCCTTTCGCTGAAGGCTTTCTAGAAATCTTCCTGCAACAGTTAAACATAACACAAATGGAAAGATACTATTATAGCAGCAGATACTACTGATTTTATGGCTCTGAATATCAAAACTCTCAATGTATTTCAACTGCCAATTACATATACATGGCAGAAAAATATTACCAGCTTTTTAATTCTATTAAGGGTTCATTGTGTTTCTCAAGTTCCATCCGAGAATCACAAAGAGCTAGACAAAGCTTTTGTATCCTACTTTACAAGGCACCACCTACATGTTATTCCTAACCCACAAATGAAGAAATGAAAGACTGGGGGAATATAGTGATTTACCCAGAAGCGTTTCAAATGGCAGGACCTTTCTCTGCAGGCATCGATACATGGACTTAGCAGCTGATCAGCCCACAAAGGACAGAAGTAGAAAGTTAAGTCAAGCCATGGCTCATGTCTCAGGATGCTGATGTATAAGCCAAAGAGCCAAAAAGATCAACTTCCATTTCACATTTGTATGATATGTCTTATGCCCTAAAAATTCTACCTATGCATAAATCTACACAGAACAGAAACCTGAGCCAAAGAGAATATCCTAGAAACACCTAGCACATTGTCAGCCCACATAACCATGCTGCTTGAAGGAAGGCAAAACTTCCAGAGGGTAAAATAACGGGTGCATGGGTTGCAGCTAGTCTCTTGAGTCACATCTTAATTGCATTATAAGAGATCAACGCCGTACATGTGCAACACGAATTTAGCCTGATGGTGTCCTGTTTTCCAATATGCAGCCCTACAGAAAAAGAAATAAATCCCTGAAGAATTTGCAGAGAGCTGGAAACAGAGTGAGACAGCTCAAGTGATCCACACTTACACTTATTATTAGAACTGAGAGAAAGCTGTAAATAAGTCTGTGAATATTCTGTTTCACTGCATTCAAGTTGCCTTCCAACTTGATTCTTCAATTGAGTTCCTACACATCAATCTCTGTGCAAGTACCAGAGCAAAAACCTGCATGTCACTTAAGACTTTGATATGTTGCTTGATCGGGACATGGGAAGGGAACAGGTTTTGAGATCATTGCACTGAGATGAATTTTGCCTAGAAAGAATGTATTTTAAAAGTGTTTTAAAGTGTGAATTTAAAATTCATAAACATTTTTAGTATTTGCACCAACTCTTCCCCCAACCCATTTTTCCAACCAGGAAAAAGAAGTACCTCATGTGACTTGGATACCCATTACAAAGAGCTTAAACTTTAAACGTTGGAAACCCACAGTGAACTGCTGGCAACTGATCTACTGACAAAGAATGAATCAGGAAGTCAGTTCAAATAACGAATACATTCAGAACATCATAATAAAGTCAATTATGATTCATACACAGAAAACAGACACCATTCATTCTCTATCATCTGGTGAATAAATCATTGAATTTCTCCTTATCTGAATACATTTCTCTAACAAAGCTGGATCTTAAAATAGCTTTCTAATTTAGCGTTTTCTGACAGTGAGGAAGAGGGAGAACCTATGTGAAACATGCAAAGAGTCAATCTTCCTCAGGCCCAGATTCAGCAGTGCCTCTTGGCCATCCTACTGATGGAAATCAACCCACAGTATAATCTGGGTTATGGACGCATCCCACGAAGCAGCCCAGCAATCTACATGGGACACCCCTACAACAACGGGAAGAGTCGGACCTTTATCAAATATATATTTTCACCTGAGGTGAAATCCTGGCCACAGAGAAAGTTTTGCATTTGGCTTCAACAGACCCAGATTCTAGTTTGTCTTGTTGGCAGTCAAGGGACAGGAGGTAAAAGCACGTTTTCGCTGTAGGTGCTCCTTTGTATTCTTCAACCACTTTCATCCACTCCCGTGTGCTTCAAAATCTTTAGCCAGACAGCTAGTTTGCATATGTTTTTGAGATACTAATTAAACACGTACAAACAAAGAAAAACCTTGAAGCAAAAGAGAAAATACAAAGAAATTAAGGAACAAGTCTTCAGAAGCCTTGGGTAAGCCAGTCAATTGGGTTTTCCCCGCAGATTCCCCTACTGCCTTGACTTCCCCAATCCACACTCCATTAATTCCAACAGTGAATCCATATATTCACAATCAAGTGAAATAACTTACGGACATTAACCGCAAAGCTACATGAGCATAACGGCACACAAGCACATTCTTGTTTTAAAGAGGGAATCTGATCCACCTTGAGAAATGTGTACAACACACTCCGTTAATCTTCTGGTTGCTTGAATTATTCTGTCCACAACAATGCAGTAATTAACAACAACAAAAAACAAAAACAACACAAAACCCAAACCAAACCAAAGATAGGAGAAAAAAAAAAAAAAAAAAACAAACAAACCAAAAAAACCCATANACAAAAAACAAACAAACCCAAAAAACCCCAAACCCAACATTTAAAGCATTGCACCAGTGAAATAAACCTGGAAATTCTATATGACTTCTAGCAGAGAGATGACAGTAAGAGAAAAGGGAAAAATCTGGAAAAACAAGACACTTTCAGTCAAAATTTGAAATCACAGCAGTGAAAGCAGAATTTTAGATGAATGGTTCAGGAGTATTCCTTCCCTAACTCCACATTTCAGCATGATAAATGCATCATGCTTGCTTTAATATCATCTTTTTCCACCAAGGAGGCTGTCCAGCCAGAAAATCTCAAACTGCACCCTCCAAATAATAATACAACTAAGAAATTTTTTTTACACTTTGCGACAAAAGTGCAAGGTTTCCTCAGGTCTACCCAGGGAACAGATTATTTGGGGTTTAAATAATACCTGACATGTAGTAATGGCTTATCTCATTAATTTTGCTCTTGGGAAAACGGCAAGAGGTGATCAACTTCTGCTGCTGTTTTGTGTGTTTGTTTCCTATCAAA
The DNA here is from genome assembly GCA_013400535.1 of Scopus umbretta. Lineage (NCBI taxonomy): Eukaryota > Metazoa > Chordata > Aves > Pelecaniformes > Scopidae > Scopus > Scopus umbretta. The sequence goes on from VZTL01029210.1 coordinate 72,005, forward strand.
GATTTTTTTTTTTTCCACAATGAAGTGCAGATAAGAAGTTCACCTCAACAAGATAAAGAGTGAGATGGGTGCAATTAACTCTATGGAGTAATTTGTTTTCTACAAGACCCATGACTTCAATAACATAACATCTAAAATGCTTGAGGTATCAAAAAACTGGAAACAAAACCAATAAGAATAAGATGAAGTGTCAGCAGATGGATTAACATCATCGAGAATGTGCCAGATTCTTAAGGCTATATTAAGCAAGAATTTTTTTTCCAAAGCAAATTCTATGATAATTTTAATAACTTTACTGTGGAACTTAGTTTCCTTTTTAACATTAATTTCCTATTTTCCTGCTGTTCCTCATTACTACTGATGCAGGAAAGGGGGCTGTTCCCAAACTACTGTCAGTGCTCCAGTCTCAGCTGGGCTATGGACTCCTCACCTTAAAGGCTTAGGTGCAAAGTTCTTTGTTGTCGTTACAAATGCTCATAATGTAACATAATCATCATTCCAACATAATGACCTCTTGATTATTTTTTTTTAAT
>VZTL01029219.1:4095-14416 GCA_013400535.1 Scopus umbretta
TTTTTAACCAACAAAGGTCAAATTTCAAAATTGTGTTTCCACAAGATTCTGTTACAAGCATGTAGTACCTACAGATTTGGGCAGGAAATGTTACTACTCCTCTCCACAAGAAAGCAATCAGCGTTTTTCAAGAGGCTACAAGCTCTCAACACTTTGGTTTGACTCTTCATTATGAAATTACATAGCCTCATTTGTTTTGAACAAAAGGACAATGTGGTGCAGTCTTTTTTCCATGAAGGGAATGGATGTAGTTGTCTACAACATAAGGAGGGATCAGATATATGTTACAGCAGTTCTGACAAGGTATTTCAGGCAAGACATCTTGCTACCGTTCTGTTTAAGCCATCATTCTTTAAAGATTTACTCCATATGGAAGGCCTGAAACAGTAAGCGATGGAAATATTTCCTCTAGTTAAGAGGATGCTTCTCACCAACAAATGCAGGAAAACAGACTCTGAACACTAGGTAGCTTTGTTCCTGTAGGATTTATCCCTGTGTCTTAAAATGAATCTGCTTAGTCAGTGTGCTTCATTTTTAATGTTTAAGTATTAATTAGCAGTAATTGGTTGTCTACTATGCTAAACCTAGTACCAGTGAAACTTTGTAACAGCGCACACACTTGTATCTGGGTATGTGCTTCTATATAGATTATCTACAAAATGGTAAATGCAACTTCTTTCACAATAAAATCAGAACTAGATGAAAACATCACCCTGTAAGAGAACTGTACAAAATTTAACACGCGTGGCAAATACACTTTACACTTTCTCAACCCAAACCCCCTCTTTTCCAATATGCTTTTAATTCTCTCTTGTACATCCCACCTTACATCTGATCAGTTTCATTACCATCAACTATTTCCAATGAAAAGCTTAAATTTGCTGGAAAAGAAAAGGGAACAGACATCACAACAATTTCTATACATTGATGGGTTTCTGAGATCTCAGGATGGCTCCTTTGCCACATTTAAGATGCGTTACCACCTGTGGAAAGTGTTGACTCCTAGAAGCTGGAACTGAAAAAGGCAACTAGAAACTACCTACAGATTAGTACTTAAAAGCTTAATATGTATAATGATTTTTAATCTTAAGTTATATCTAGGAAATACAGTACACACCAGAAGAATGTTATATTAATAAAGGGAAGCTTAAAAGCTATTTACTTCAAAAGATCTCTAACTTGCTGCTCATTCTTCAAATTGAGAAAAGAAAACATATTTCACTATGAAAAGAAACTTTATGACAAAACTTGATCCTCTGCTTACATGGAAGAAGAGATGCTTTAGAATACATTCTGTGGGTAACAAAAGTTCAGATTTTCTTTACAGATAAAACTGCCTTACCTGAATATTAACAAAGACACCATGATATGTCTCATACAGAACTTTGTTCCCCTTCATATGCAATGGAAATTCAAATGGAATTTCTGTCTTGCCACTGGGAAGTTTCCCTGGTTTTACCATTTCAATAGTGCTGTTAATAATTTGAATAGGCTGCAAAGATAAATATTAAGAGGTTTAGGTTGAGGCAGAGTGACAACCAACAACATCCACCAAACTCTTAAGAGACTTTCTGAATTCCCAGAAACTCAGGTATTTCTTCGACACACAGCTCTCCAGTCTTACAATTAAAAGAACTACTAAGAAGGCTTTCCTCAAGAAAACAATTTGTCATCTATTTTATGGTTGCATCGTACTAATGACCAAACGTGTTTAGAGAGCTAAACAGCAGAGTCTCAAGCACTTTGGAAAGTGTAATTCCATTTTCTAAATTATGACCCCTAATAGTAGAAGCAGGAATCAACAAGTACATGTGGCAGTTGAGCAGTTAGCCATTCCCTCCTATCTTTGCCTCTGCCCTTTCCCACCCTAAAGATCTATATTTAGGGCTAGTCTCTCACTGGAACACCGGTTAACTACAATTCGACTGGGGAAGCCTGCCTGAAGATTCAATTTCTTTTCCCTCTGGAGTTTTATTATTATGTTTCCTCTACTAGAGAGGAATAAGGAAATCTTATTGCTTCTACTGCTTTTTTCCCTGTTTTTCAACTATTCATGGGTAGATTATTCATTCTGTAAACAAATTAACTGTGATACAAATGAAGACCTTAAAAGGCCCCGCACTGAGGCTATCCTAACTTAAGCAAACTGTTTGGCAAATCTAGCTATACTGCCTCTAGACAGAGCCAGCCTCGCTTCAATCAGTACAACCACATTTCTGTGGAGCCAGAGATAACTTGCCCTGACAGATTGCAAAGCCCACACTTCCAAACCTAGAGAGCAGTACAGAGGCCTTCCAGGAGCTCCGCAGTCAAACAGTCTGTGCACAGCCTCATACTCCACAGAAGAATCTGTGCAGGTCCCGTAACATGCCTAGTAACACACAATCTCAATGGCCTCCACAGAAACTATTGTGATAGTGACTGATCTGGTATAAAAGTCCAATTAAACCCAGTCATTTAAAACAAACAAACCCACCCCTCAAAAAACCCAAACGAACAACAAAAAAACCAACCAAACCCACACAATGTATTATTTTCTTTAAATCACAGTCCTTCAATGCGTTGTCCAGTAACCATACTATTTCTGTCACCATATTTCAGCCCTACAGAAAAACTCTCCAATCAGTGCAAGTTCCTCCCCCAAAATGTCATCATATATCACTAGATAATGCTGAGCATTTCTCTGCTTTCTATCATTTACATACCATAAAGTGCTATAGCTACCTGAGAGCCATTAAGGAGATATTTAATTTGAGAAGAGAGATGAAGGTTTTGTGCTGAAAACGTTAACCTGCACAGGTCTTACCTTGACAGAATTATAGAAAGCTTCGAACACACCCACGCTTTTGGCACTAAGCTGCAGATTTACTGATCCTTCCATTGTTAATGAGATACCTTGGTGCTGGACTGTGTCCTTACTTGTTATGACCACGACTCCAGAAAGAACTTCCTAATAGGAGAAAAGACAACATGAAAACATTTGTTTAAATTTTTTCTACAGCTGTTACTCAGACAGCGTGCTAACTGATTTTCAAACTCAAGAAAACTGTTCCCAGAGAACAGTCTAACCCTGTCACAAAAGACAAATACTGATAATGAAAGCAATGTGAGGAAGAGAGCTTTGTACTTCTACGTTTGTTTTCTTAAAAAATGTTCTCCTCCTCCTTGCAGAAGTACTAATCTGAGCTTCAAATTCTTTCCAGAGTTTCAAGATCTTCCTCTCCAGGAAGATGAAAAATATCCTCATAAACAACTATCAGGTCAGTTGGTAACAGACAAGTTCCTTTTCACGCATTAGAATGAAATCCCAGCAGGCATTTTTAGACGAAGAGTGGGACGGCCAGCCATGGGAGATAGAAGAGAAGGCGTAACTGTAAAAGCGATGGCCAAGCTGAGGATAGGACTCGCCTCAAGAGGGGAGTGGAATAGACCTGAAATAGATAAACAGTTGTTTTGCCACACAAGCGAATGCCATGCTACGTGGGAAATAGTTTAAAAGTCTATCTGCATCACAGGCACAAGTTGTATGACTCAAGAGATGCATCACTTATCCCATTAAGAATGTTTTGTCTACAAAACTGTATTTGAACAAGAACACTGCATCTTGGAAGCATCAGCTTAGAACTTCTAACACTGAAAAAAAGATTAACTGCAGGAGAGCAACACACAGTTCATTTTACATACCCCGTAGTTTATCCTTCCCCTCTCCTGCCAAAAAGAATGCACTCCAATCCAGAGTTGCACATCAAACTTTCATACATATCTGGAAATAGCGGCAAGTGATTTGAGAGCTTGAAGAAAGTTTCTCGGGGATAACCTTCTCTTCTACTCGATGGTAACGCTCTCTGCGCCTTCACCAGGCTTGCAAACTAGACACCAAACCACAGCTGACTCCAACCAAAGGGTAAGCCCACTCTACACTTGACCAGTTAAAATCAGTCTAGTTGTATACATCTCTGACAGATGCTATTTGAATTTTGCCAGCCTTTTGTCTTTACTAGTGGTACGGGATGACAATATAGAAAACAGGTCAGGCGGTTTAAAGCAGAACAGGACAGCAGTAGAACACCGAGCATCACAACGAAGCCTGACACGCTGCAAGGCTGAAAAGAGGACCTGCAGCAACTGGGAAATGCCAGGAACTGGAGGCACAAGCACAAAAGGACAGTGAAGAAAAGCTGACCTAAATACTGTACTGCTTGGCTAACAGGCTTTAATTAGTAGAAGCAATTAGGTTATTGCTTTGAAAAATGAGTACAGCTGAACTATAAGAAGCAAGGACAATCCTGAACATATGAACTGTTTTAATAAATGAGAACAGTCTCCCACCACACAGCAACAACCTATCCCAGAGCCATTGCCTACATACCTTCACACGGTAAGGGTGTATGGATTTGGGACAGAAAGGAGAAGAATGACTTGAAGTTAAACATGAATTTTTCTTATAACATTCAGTGTCTCTTAAGAAATGAAACCACCTCAAAACCACTTTCTAACAAGAACATTTAAAGGTCTCTAATGTCAGGGGAGAGGGAAGTATCATGAAAAAGATGCTGTAATAGTTACTTAAACTGTTCCTATTCCATCAGATTATATTTCTGTTTGATGTGGCGGGGCGGAAGTTGGCTATGTCTTTTCTGGAGAACAGCTACTGTGTCCTTTTTTTGGGTAACACCAGGGTCCCCTCTAGACACAAAGCTGTCAGTATACTTGCCCTTCTAAAAAGTACAAATCAAAGAACATAAGCTTACCAAGATGTTCAAATACTTATAGTTAGCATACAATTTATGAGAAAACTTTACTTTTGCAAAACATTTGCAAACATGTGCCATTTGTAAAAGTTATGCGGTATCACTTAATACTAAACTTCACTTAATACTAAACTAGTACTGTTTTCAGTCCATATCAAAAGAGGTTCATTTACCTTTAACACCACAAGACTAAAGGCGCAGAGCAAGTCACCACTGGAATTAATCCCCACATACTTACTACAATGTAGTAACTTAATCATCGGTTGCTCTTACGCACTTTTTACCTCTTCCCTTACTAGGAACTCCTCATGGAGTCTACCAGTGATGAGAAAACTTTGCAAGATGGAACTAAGCTTCTAGAGTTCTGCACAGAATTATTCATCTAAACAGAGTATCCATCCACAGGAAGGCCAGTATATTACATGAAGCAGACAAGAGAAGCGAGGTACGTACGCTCAACTGCAAACACAACGTTCTTGTGAGAAGGCTGTCCCGGGTTAGTGATCCCAAACAAGCTTTTTAGCTTTCTGTTGTCCATTCCTTGCCATTCAGATATGCACATGAAACTGCCAGGAAGACTGACGCTTTCAAAGTTTCGGTCGCTTTCAAGGTCACAACTAAGATGAATACCTGCTTCATCTGATCCAGCAGCACAATCCCTTGTTTCTCTAGTTGTGGAGCAGTTACCCAAGTCCAGCTGAGGACAATTTGGAATGATCTTCAATCAACAACATGAAATGGTGCCTAACGCACATAACAGAATCTCATCTCGAGAGTCCTAAGTCACAACTAGACTTCTGACTCGACTAGACAGCTATTCGGTATCTATAAGCTTTACGTAAAGACTGGAAGGATCCAAGTACATACTAAACTGTCCCATAAACTGTTGGGAAAATTACTTTTAGTGTTGGAATATATCCTAATTCCAACCTGACTGTTTACACTGTCAGGTCTGTTTGCTACATTAAGGAGCTAGAAAAACAATTTTAGCTAGATACTATGTATTTTCAGGTTGTATCTAATCACTTGACACCATCCCTGATAAGAAAAATCGCCCCCCTTTTTTTTTTTTTTTTTTAAAATGCAAGATAGCTTGGGAAAAATAACAAAAAACCCACAAGGCAGGTTTTCAAGACCACTGGAAATCCATCATCACACTTTCTGAGGTGATTTCACCGGCATTCGCTTTTAGGACAAAGGGCAAACACTTGGCAATTTAAAAATTCATATTAAGTTCACGTAAGTCACATTTACTAAATATTCCTGATCATCACCTTCCATATCTATTCCGCTATGCAAGCCACATGCAAATCTTAACTACATATTCTTCTGATTTAGATTTAGAAACAGGCCACATTCAATAGAAAAAGTCTGCTAGACCCAAGTAACTAGTCTTTAGATGCTTTAAAACCTCAATGCTCAGATTTACTAATTAGTTTGCTTTTTTAGAAAAAGTAGAAGGCTCCCTTATGGGCAAATTCTGACTTAAGTATATTTTGGACTCACTTGCAATTAAAAGTCTTGGCTGACATTAACTATGGCACCTTTCTTCGTACAATGCATTTTTCAGGCCTTTCAGCTTAGAATTCTTTTCATTATCAGTCTCAGACTAACTGCCACAGTTACTTCAGTCATCCTGTTTAGGTTTTCTAAATAAAACGCATCATTAGTTGTGCCTGTCCCCTCATTCTTCTAGCATTCCAGACTTTATTAAATGAGCCTCAGTGGCTCAAGAATTCTCCATCCAATTAAAAAAAAAAACAACCCCCAAAAAAATCCCCTGAACACACATCTTCTGTTCCTAGGAACTTAAACACAGTTTTGCTGCAATAAGCCTTATTTTGCTATTATAGGACGTGCTATTAGGATCCAATTTACTGTCTTTTTGTAGTTTTAATCCCCTATCACTTTTTTTTTTTTAAAAAAAAAAACAAACCAATGCTATTACTCTTTTGGTCCAAGAAGTGGCAAACTTGTTCTTTTACTCACAATTTAAAGTAATCTGTTTAAGCCAGCTTTTCTCAAATTGAAGTCTGGATAAAATAAAGGTCTTTGTTTGCTTAGTTTCTCCAGTTTCTGATCATTATGACTAATGAATACAGAAATTGTTTACTGTTTACCACAGCACATTATTTTAACCAACTTCCTTTTTAAAAGCAGGAGTACAAGATCAGGCTTGCATGATGCATGACTATTTTACAAATTTTGTGTCTCATTTCTCCCAATTAAAAGAGCACAGTCAAGAAGCAAAGAACAACTAGAAGGAACAAAATAGTTGCCAACTCAACTACCTAGAACTAAAGAAAGTTTTAGGAAGTGAAGTGACTTCCTCTTGGTGTAGGAGATTGCTTTGCAACAATGAAAAATGCTTGAATTCAGCTAGATTTCCTATAACCAAGGTCACCATACCAGGATGAGCAGCAGTCTGACCCAACCCAAGACAACAGGGAACAGCATTTGAAGGTTCTGCTACACGATATTTCAACACCAAAGAGACATTTTAAAGATTTTGGCCTGATGGGGAAAGCCTATAATGAAACATGTGCATCACTCTGACCTTACAAAGAGCAAAAAAGAAGTTGTTATTCAGCCTTAATTTTCCTAGTCAGCTATTCGTTTTAGACACACCCTTATCCACTCACAAGCCTTCTCATGTGTACTTTCAACAATATTTTTCCCTAACAGGACTCAAATTCAGTTCTGCAATAAAATTAAAAGATAAGTTTATTAACTTTCAGAGTTCTTCCCTAGAATTTTGTATTAAAGCCTTCTGCACCTTTGGGGCCTTATTTGGTACGGAAATTACCATTAAGAACTTCTCAGAACAGTTACTTGTTAAACATGGGTCTCTCCTGTATCTGTTTCCCCTCACCTCTTCTCTCTTGGAGGGAATAAAGACATAAAGCAAATACACTCAACAGCTGTAAAGATGCTGGTTGATGTACACATAACAGATCAAAAGATGCTGATCGCTAAAAATCCCTCAAAATATTTCGCCCAGACTATGCACTCAAGGGGTACAAAACCAAGAGCTTGAATGGAAGAATCAGCAGCCATTGCCACTACTAGTTCTTTGGTCTATTATCACCTAAAATCACAGGCTGAGATCCTTTAGGCTGTTCTCCATCCACCCCAGTTTATTTTGTTTGTCCAGTTTCCTGCTCTGTTGGAGCTGCTCCACTACATCTAATCTCTCTTCTGTACGCCATCCAGCACAAGACTATTCCAATACCGGTTGTTAAATGTTCTCCATTCTACTCAAGAAGACATTCATAAGAAAAACAAAAAAGGATGTCTGTGATTCAACAGATAGATTTTTAAATTATTATTTACTTTTTTTTGAGTGGTGCGTCAATCAAGTACTATCCATTTCCCTGATCTGTCTCACTGCATCGCCAACACTGTCAGCACAAAGGCGGCAGAAATTAAATGACTAGGGAGGCAAGTGGCATTGTGGAGTTATGCTGGATTAATCACGGTCTCAGGCAAATTGTGACTTAGAAGGCTCAGTAACGTTTTAGCAATTTTTCGTGCTATTATAATGTAATAGGCATAACAAAAAGACTATGATACCAGTGCATAATTCAGACATCACCTTCTTCCACATTGAAATGGAGCTTTAAATAAGTTCAGAAAACAGAAGATCCCAGTCTAGCCACAGTATCCCTATTCTCTTCAAATGAATGGCTAGCCATGTATGTTGGGATGAACTACTGTCTTTACTAAAGAAACCTTTTCATTTTCAAGCAGCATTGATGCAAGCGTATTTTGTGATGAAAGTTGCCATAGACCAAAGGTATTATTAGCATAGCTACTGTCAGTGAAGTTTACAACAATCAGTAAATTTCTAAAAAACCAAACCACCCCTGAAACCTACACACATTCCATCCCTAATTCGAGAGAGATTTGTAATTCCTTTCTGTCCACACAAAATTCCTATTAAAAATTCATATTGTACTTCTAGTGTACAGCTCTTTCATCATTGTGTTTTCATATCACTCGGACCTCCGAATTTCACGCCTAGTTAATGAACTAAAATTACAAACCTTTCCACGTGGAGGTAAAGTGGAAGCAAACAAACAATACTGACAGAGTTGCTAACCCTAAATATCTTATTTAATTTCAGCTTAAAGATAGAAGAAATATCCCTTTCCTGCATTAAAGAAAAAAAAAATCCAGTTTAAAGTGATATAAAGCAAGCCAACCGAAGAAACTGAAAATGGGCACAGCATTATGATACTGAAATAAATTACTAAGACCCTTCTAGTAACGTGCATTAGCAAAACAATGTGAAAGTGAGATACAGAAAGTAGTCTTTACCACTATGACGTCATACCTAAAGGGATGTGTTGGTCACAAACTGATAAGTGAGCTTTATGAAAGTCATTCTCCAGGTGATTTGACAACTGTAGAGCAGATGCTGCATACCCTTCCATTCAAATCCATCGAAAGCAGTTTTCCATCATTAAAAACATTCACCACATTGAAACATGCCGTATGCACTGTAACAGCCACACTATTAACATATGGGAAAGCTGTGTGTGAAAAGGGTTTTTATAACACAAGAGTGCGGCTGCATAGGGGAAAAAGAAAGAAAGAAAAAGAAATAAAAAAGGACCTGGAAGCTTCTGCTTAAACAATACAGTATTTCTAGAAAAACAGCAATAAATCTCGAAAACACGAGCCAGGTGATTTTCTTTTTTTTCCCCTAACTGCGCTTGAAGTCTTCAACAATGAAGAAGGGCGCCGCATATTTTTTTTTAAGTAGCTGCACAAGTTGCAGGATGCACAACCACTTTACCGCGAGCAACAAGCGCATCAGTGAAAAAAAAAATAATAAAATTAAGAAATCAGAATCCTGCCCAGTGGAGGGGAAAAAAAAAAACAAACCCAACCCAAAATTAGATCTGCTCTTGCCCAAGTACTTCTCGCCTTGGAGGAGGTTTCCTATCGGGTACAAGGAAGATCTTCAGACGCTCCCAGGTGCCCGGCGGAGCAGAGAGCCGGAGCAAGGCTCTCCCCCAGCAGCCGCCCCCTCAGAGCCTCCGCCGCCCCAGGCCGGCCAACGGCGGCGGCACCGCCCTACAGCTGCACGCCCCAGCTTCGCACCGCCCAACTCAGCACCGCAAACTCGCCGCGTCGCAGGGGGCCTCGCTGCCTCCTTCCCTGCCCCGGCCCCGCCGCCCTCCCCGGAGGCAGGCCGGCGGTGCTCCCCCGCTGCCCCCCACGCTAGCGAGGGGCAAGGGAAGGGGGAAAAGCAGGCCCTGACCCCAAAGGCGCGCCGGGGCCGGGCAGCGCTTTGCCGCGGGAGGCCAGCGGCAACCCGCGGTGTCCTCGGTGGGGACCCGCGGGGAGGGCAGCGGCGGCGGAGGGGGGGGGAGAGCTCGGGGCCGGGGGCAGAAGGCAAGCGTCCCCCAGCGCGACGGCAGCAACGGCCCGAAAGGCGGAGGAGGGCGAGTCGTTCCGCCTTCCAAGGAAGCGCCCCGCTACCTCAGAGCCGCCGCCAAGTCCCAGCGGAAAGCCGGGAGGCGGCGACCGGGCGGGCGGGCAGGCAGACCGCCTCAAGCCGA
>VZTL01029219.1:22493-37667 GCA_013400535.1 Scopus umbretta
GGAGACCTTATCACTCTCTGTAACTACCTGAAAGGAGGTTGTAGCGAGGTTGGTGTTGGTCTCTTCTCCGAAATCACAAGCGATTGGAGAAGAGGAAATGTCCTCAAGTTGCACCAGGGAAGGTTCAGATTGGATATTGGGAACAATTTGTTCACTGAAAGGGTTGTCAAGCATTGGAATAGACTGCCCAGGGAGGTGGTTGAGTCACCATCCCTGGAGGTTTTTAAAAGATGTATAGACGTGGTGCTTAGGGACGTGGTTCAGTGGTGGACTTGGCCGTGCTAAGTTAATGGTTGGACTCGATGATCTTAAAGGTCTTTTCCAACCCTAAATGATTCTATGAATTCTATAAATTCTGTTACATTAATATGACAAGACAGACCACAACTGAGCTTGACTTGCAAGGACATGGAAAGAGAAAAAAAACCCAAGGCCTTTTCTGTATCAGGAACAGGAGGCTTGCCACAGAGTGGGTAGGGCTTGTAGACCATCAGGGTGTAAAAGAACACTCAGAGAAAGCAAGACCATAGGAGAAAAGACTACATTCATGTTTTTGCATCTGTGTTCACAGTGCAACAGCTTAGAGAAATCCAGAACTTTGTGTTATGGGGAATTTAGGAGATCTATCTCAAACATATGTGCAGGGCAGAAAACGTTAGAAAACAAACAGATAAAATAAGCAAGACATCATGGGGACCAGGTGGCCTCCATCCAGGAGTTCTAAGAGAACTCAGGTGTCAAAAAGCTGAAGAACTAACTGCAGTGTGTAACCCTAGTTTTAAAAGCCCTTCCCCTGTTAACTGCGTGGGGAAGGCAAATGTGAAGATCCAGGCAACTACACACGAGTGAGCCTGTTGTGTTTTCTACGCTGGGCAAATAAGTAGTTTCTGTCCTACAGAGCAGAATCAATGGACACGTATATAAATATGACATATTGAGGAAGACAACACAGCTTTTTTTACATTATTTCAAGTATTGCAGAGATATAACTCTTTGGTGATGTTAACATATATGTGGACAAGGGAGAGCTCATGTTTAAGGGCTACTGGGATTTCCAGGGACAATGATGTTCCTAAACAAAGCTTCATTTAAACAAAAACAAAAAAAAAAAAAGAAGGAAAAAAAAAGATCTTTATGCAGTCAGAAGCAAGAGGAATGGATCAAAAAATGGCTAAATGATGAGAAACAGAAATAAAAGGTCAGTTTTCATAGAAGAGGGAGATCACAAGAGGAGTCTGCAGGGACCTGTGCTGTGACTTGTGCTGCTTAATGTATTCATAAATGCTCTGGAAAAAGAGGGTGAGCAGTGAGATATCACAGATTGCTAATGATATTAAGCTATTCAGGTAAAGGAAAATTAGAGGACAAATTGTGATGCAGTTAAAGGGCTGACTGTGAAGAACTGAAGAAATGAAAAAAGACCTTACAAGACCGAGTGACTGGATAATAAAACGGCAGATAAAATTTGATGTAGTTCTGTAAAGTAGTGCACATGGGAAAAAAAATACATATACAGTGATGGTGGGCTGTAAGCTGGTTTTCCATTCACAAATGAGATCTTTGTGTTCTGGTGAATATTTCTATGAAAATATCAGCACGATGTTCCCTTTTACTCAGAAAAACAAATCAAATATTTGGAATTATTAAGAGCGGAACAGAGAACAAACCAGAGAACATTGTAATACATCCGCCCCCAGTATCAATCTATAGTTCTCTGTATATTGAGTAGTATGTACAGTTCTTTTCTTCACATCTCAAAAAGGGTATAATAGAACTGGGAATGATTCAGAAAGGGTTGGACAAGGATAACCAAAGAAACAGAATGGTTCTGTATGAGGTATACCTACAGGCTCTTAACTCTGAAAACCAGATGAGTGAGGAGAGATACAACAGTGGCCTACAAAATCACCACTGGCAGAGAAAAGATGGAGTCACTGTTACTGTCTTTTTCCACTATGAGTACTAAGAATATTAATGAAGCTGGCAGGAAGCATGTTCAAAACAGAAAGATGGGTTTGCTACCTGATTTTAAGCTGTGGAAATCTTTGCTGCAAGACACTGTAAGATGCTGTCAGGTGCTAAAGGTTTGGGAGATAAACCCAACCAAACAGATCAACAGAAGAAAAGTCCGTTAAATGTAAGGGCTGTTAAACATGAAAACATCACCCACCGCCCACCCTGCAGAAGCCTCCAAACCACAGATTACTGGACACTGGGAGTGCTTGGGGACAACGCGCTTGCCTTGTTCATAAGCTTTTCCTTGGGCATCCTCTGTCAGCTGCTGCTGGAAACCAGATACCAAACTAGATGAGTTTTAAGTTCCCAACATAGCAGTTCTTCATGCAAATACTGTAGAAAAGAGAAGATTAAGAAGCCATGAGGTTTATCATTCTGACATGATTCAGAGTCATGAAAGGTTCGGAGAAAGACCGATGACTTCAAGAAGAAAAAATCTTAATCCATATAGCTGGAAAATAGTGTCAAAACCAGTTAAGCAGTGAAGTAGGTCACCCGTGTGTAAATATCTAACACCAGCCCTGTGCAGGGAAGGCATGCTGGTGTCTGAGGGTTCTGCTGGTGATCACTGGGACAGCTGCTAGCTACAAAGGCATATCACTGAGCAGGGGGAGAGAATTAACTTAGAAAGCAAGAAAAGAAAGAGCACATGGTGGAAGAAAGGCTACCTACTTGTAGGAGAAGAGGCCACCTTAAAATCCGTCTCCAAAAAGTAAAGGAAAATGTCCATGGTTTGTCCAAAACATTTTATTTTTTCAGGTGGCCACTGCCATTGTGAGAAACAGAAAAGACAAAGAGTGCAAATGTGGGAGCGCCGTAATGCAAGAGGGAGGATGACCATCAGATGAGAAGAAGAAAATGTCATTTCCTCTCTTTGTGTTTGTATACTCAGAACTTCTCTCCTTTTAGATGCATGGTGGAACGTGGCATAATGCTTCAGTGCAGCCTGAATTAAAACTTTTTTATTCATTTGCATAAAGGTAACCTGAAAACAGACTGTATCGGAGATGCTGATCTTACCTCAGCTGTTTGCACATTCACCAGATTATAATGCTTGCTGCATTGAACTGTATTAGCTAAGGCTGTAGTTGAGTATTCTTTCTAATCTCCCTTTCTCATAATTTTAAAAAAATCCTTTTGCACTTGGAGCTTTGTGTGCTTTGTTTCAACTCAAGAATTATTGGGAAACTTCAGCAAAATCAGTTATTTTTTACTTACATAGCATGAAGGAAAATACATTTTCTGTTAGTCACCAGTGGAAATGTCATAATGCAAAAGATGAAATTTGGCTTGTGGGGCCATTAAGGAAAGGAAAATAATCTAAGTCTGAAGAAAACCAAATCATTATTTTGACGCTGCAAATATTTAAAACTGAAATATCTATATTTATGCCGTAAAAGACACTATTCATTCTAGGTGATATGTAGCTTAAATTGTTTAGAGTGCTAAATGAATATCAAGCTGCTGTAGTACTGATGACTGTCATCACCAAGTTACCTTACACCCTTAGTAACGGCCTCAAAGGATGATTTGGTTCTAACTGTTCGTAAAATGGTCTACTGCTGTTGACATCTCTGCTGCAAGTGGTGTGCCGTTTTGGAGGTAGCAGGTCCAGGCCCTCATGTGTCTCCTATCCAAGTGGGGACTGGAAAGGCGACAGTATTTAGAAGATTAGGCAGCTAAGAAGGGCTGATGGCTCTGTCAGTAGTAGGTAAGTTCTAGAACTTAAGTGTGATCAGTGTACCACAGGTATGTAAAATCTGTGTCAGACAACAAACCTTGACTCTTGACCAGGAATATGATTAATTTACAAGTAGTTTAATTTTATTTAAAGAAATATGTTGATTATTCCTGTAACCATAAAATGAAACATGTAAAAGAAGATGTACTTTGGGAGTCATATCAAAACTATAAGGTGCTTCTGTCGGTTCTGAAGAAGCAGTGACGTAACACCTTTTCTCTCAGAACTAATCGCAGCAAAGTAACTGACAGTACTTCACAATACAGCTGGAAGCTCTTGCAGAAAACCCTGTTTTCTGTAGTTCATGATACTCTGTTGGGAAAAAGAACAACAAATGCTTGGAAAACTTCCCTAATTCAGAAGTAACTTTTAAGCAATTTTTTTTTCCTTCTGTGGAACACATACAGTGACACTTGTCTGTCTGTAAAAAAATTGTATATTGTTGTCTCTTTGGCTAAGAAGTAGATGATGCTTAGGGCTGCCTGGGGTTAGGGTAAAAATTAATGACACAGAGTTGGGATATTTACCATAATTTATTACACAATGATGTCACTGCCCTGAAAAGCAACATGAAAAAGACAACAAAAAGTTCTTTCTTGTGAAAATCTAAGCTAGAAATATTTTTGCTGCTGTTTTCTGCCTTTTAAACTTGCATTTGGTTTGCAGTTGCTTATAAACATCCCAAATCAAAATATTACCCTTTCCAAAATATCCCAATTTCTCCCTATTCCTTCCCCTTTAAAAAAAAAAAAAAAAAAAAAAGGCAAAAAAGAAAAAAATCAGCCTGAAGCAACACCCAGGACAGAAAACTTCTTCCAAGTAGTTAAAGCTTGGCAAACCTATAAACAATGGAAAACAAAACAAACAAGCAAGGATTAGTTGGATGTTTGCCTCAGCCTGAATGTTCTGGACACACACATACAAAAAAAACAAACCAGCAAACCACCCCAAAACCCCCAAAACAAGGCCAGAAAGGTTTCAGCTGTTTCTCAGAATGAAGTTAGGAGGAAATGTTATTTTATTCTGTAAAACCCTTAGACTTTTACCTGAAAACTTGGTCCTCTAGAACCAGGTTTTAATAATCAATATAGGTGCTGCCCTGGTGTCAGGGAGAGTTGTTCTGTTCCTTTCAGATTTACCCCAGATCTCATGAGTGCTCAAGGCTCCGAGCACCGTGCACGCAAGTACAGCATGTCCCAGACACCCGATATATTCCACATGTGTAGAATATGGCCCTACATCACACACACAAGAGAGTCTGGTCTCAGTGACAACATGCCATGTACATAAATTGATTACATTCAGTGTCAGGCTTATTGAACAGTGGTTTTGGGACCTATTTGAAACTGGGACTTGGTTCTCACCCCAGGGCGTACGAAGACAACCCTTCTTATTATCGTCCCCAAGCAAAATTAGAAATGTCTAAGAATCACAGTTGCCTGTACACAGTAGAAACTTTGCTAAATTCCCCAAAGTTCCTGCTCCTCCAAATTATACAGCAGTGGGCTAACTGAAGCGGCTTGTACCAGCGTGTGGTGGCATCTGAGTCTGGGCACTCGCACCTACAGCAGGGAGAATGTCTCTTCTGTCTCTCCAGCATTGCTGCTGCTGAGGTGCGGAGGAACCAAACATCACGCCGAATGTGAGAGGACAAGGAGCAGGCTTACTGTGTGTGAGGGGATGGGTACAAATGAGGGGAGAAAAGACTTCTGGAGTATAGAAGATCATAGACTCAGATGGTACTGACAGAAGCTTCAGCCTCAGCAAAAGAAGTGTCTGTAAGACTCAGGCCTCAGACTTCTTTCGTTAAATACTACTCTTGCTATGCTTTCTTGGGTTAGCACTATCAGCCCTTGCTTTACATCTTCGATATATCCCATGATGTTCTGTAGTATTACGACTCTGCCTAATTTAATAAAAAGTGAGTAACTTCCCATAGCACAGCTCGGATACGACATCTTATTTCATCTAGTTGAGCATTTGATCAGGGTAGCTGGCTTTTCAAAGTATTGGGGAGGTACGTGCTCTGTTCAGTGGCCGCTGGCATTAGCCTAGCAATGAAGAGTAGTATTTAGAGTAGTTAAGTACCAGGAAAGGAGAGTTGATAATTATAAAACAGAAGAGCTAAGTACCACAGTGTTCTGTACTCTGTTTCCTGTAGGAGAGAGAACTGTACACTGTGTCCATTCCAGATATCAACTACCGTGCAAATTTGAGCGCTGTTTTTTTATGAGCCTCCCATGTATATAACTGGCACTCTGTAATTAGTATTTTATTAAATGAATATATTCTAGTTTCGCAGAAAATGTATTAATTCGGACTTCTAGGTGTCAAATATGGGATTTACATTCCATACTGATACACCTAGAATAAACTTTAAAAGTCAGAGTATGTATGCTACATTAATTTTTTATATACTTATACTACTACAGATGCATCCTGGCTACAGCAAAAATAGGGTTGTGTTCAAAAACAGCTTAAAAATTAACACGTTTGGGATTTTCTCTGAAGTTGGTGGGCTTTTGATATGAGCATTCACAATTTAGTTTTTAGACACTTTGACTTTTCTGTATGCTTTTCATTTAGCTTTGTTACCATTTTTAACTGGAAGTCTTCAAAATTATGTTCTGCCTGAAATTCGGCTACAGTAGTTAAATTTCACATACCTGAGGTAATATCTTTAAAAAACTCCTCTGTCAATACATACAAAATTCAGCTGAGGCTTATTGTGAAAAGACCTGCTACGACATACCTGTTGGAAGGGTGAAAAAAAAATGGGTTTGAAGTAATTTTTCAGCTTTTGTTTTTCATAACTGAGTTTTATATACCGAGAGATAAAGTTTATGTGCTGTGAGCATAACTGTTATGTGCTCTGCTTATAAACTCGATGATGTGTGCACTCATAAGCACGATAGTCTGTGCATTCATAAACTTGATGAGCCCTACACATAAAAATATTAGCTATCTGGAGTTATGTTAATTTTATTCTCCAGAAGGGAAAGAATTTATGGCAATGCACTTAACAGGGAAGTGGGTTTGTGCAACCACCGGCATAGTGAGTTTCGTGCGCAGCTGCAGCTGAATGAAATCTTTCACAACTCTGCAGACTTGCCACCTTTACCCAGTCCATTCTGCAATTTAAAAAAATGACAGATTTCTTGTGAATGACAGATTTCTGGTGAAACAGTTTAAAATACTATTTATGAAATACCACCGATGCAAATCTACAACACCCAGCAACAAACGGAACAGCAGTAGAAGTCCTTTTTCTCCTCCACTGACAGTCAGGTTTCACGGCACTTATGCAAACAACACACCTCATCTTCAATTATGCTATCAATGCTTGCCAGTATTCTGTCATCCCCAATGCAAAGCATTTTTCTCCATACATCATATAACTGTATCCACCTTCCACAATTGGTACTGGTGCAGATAAAGGTGAGATGAAGGAGGTCTACACTATTTGTATACCCATAACAGAAGTAATGTGATTGCTAGTGCTGGTGGATAAAGTCAAATGTAGTTCAAAACGCTTGGCTTCTCGAAAGCCAAACCAGCACCGTTGAAGAGCCAAAATGCAGTTTTAGGCGTTTACATTTAAACTAGATCTAAGACATGCACTCGAACATACTGACACTGGTAACACTTGACCACAAGTTCAGGCACTCTGTAGTTACGACTTTGTTGGTGTGTAAACAATATCCTACACAAATCAGTGTGACTACAGGAGTTTCAGACAGCTGTAGCACACTAGCGTACCAGCTGTGCATCTTGTGTTGCCATAGATTTGCTCAACGTACAAAGCCTGGAACGGACCTTAATAAAACAACACGTGACAGTACACACTCCTGCAGAGGGGAAACCACTAATAAAGAACAGTCCGACTCTCCGTTCTGTAATGCTCATAGGGCAGCTCTTGCCCAGCAAGTGTTCCCAAAACGCAAGCATCTGGCCCAGCTCAGGATTTCCTGAACTGATTTGGAGATGGTTCAAGCCATTTTTGCTAAGGTCTTTTCACAGACGTATCTGTGCTGAATAAATGAACAATCAGATCTCAATCAGACTGCAGCTGACGAAGAAAAAGGATGCATTACCCCAGATTCTTTTGGGGGGGCTGGAACCCTTTGCAAATGTTTGTCATTTCCTGAGACCTGAAAGCCATCATCAAAACTTTATTTTTTTCCTCATCCTGGCAGCTCAGCTGGCAGTTAGTTTAATATTAGAGACCCAGCAGAAAGGAATTTGGGATGGCAGTCACTAACACCGACACTAGGAGACAGGCAGCCCTGTAGCCTTTTTAAAAAGAATGGGGATGGAGAACTGTAAGGTCCAACAGAGTCAAGCCAGCCTATCTCATTGCAAACTATCTGGTGACCTTCTGGACGCATGCCCCCTGTTATACCTCTAAAAGGAGCTGGGACCTGACCTAACCGCAGGAAGAGCAGGGCTGGCTGACAGGCTAGCACCAAACCATTTGTACGACGTTATTCTTCCCACGCCGGTTTCAGATTTGTGTCCACACGTGTGCTTCCCCCACAGGTGCTTGTGGCATTCTGCCCTCCCCGCACCATTACAGGCAGCCTGGGAAACCTACAGCGGGAATACTTAAGGGATGTCCTCACACCAGCAGAAAAACCCTGCCTGGCAGCCGACATGCTATTTTAGTAGCTCCGTTCTGGCAGGACTGCCCCTGTGGGACCTGACACCGCCGGGCTGGTTGTCCGTACCGCTGGCACGCAGCACCGCTCATGACGAGATGGGCAGGGGCATTCTCAGCATAAGGTCAGCACCAGCCTTGCCTGCCTCACCAGTTCCCTGGAATAGCTCACGAAGGTGAAACTGCAGGCCCCTAAAAAGCGTGCCCTACAAAAAAGGAGTGCGGGCTCACATAGCAATTAGCCTACATTAGTGATGCCACAGAGTATGCTCGAGGGCTGCAGGGGTGTGGATGGCCAGGGGACTGAGTCTGAAATACACATTACAGGAAGGTAATGTACACAGAGCTGGTTTGTTTGACATGCATATGGGAAAGAAACAGGCTCTTTTTATTCTGGTTTCATAAGGCTGAGTGGACTGCCTCTTGGTTAGACCCTCGGTCCATCTCTCCTAACAGTTTTTTAACTCCTGATAATGATCGGCCACCTCGCGATTCAACAGACCCGCCTTGGGCAGAGGTCTTGAATAAAAGAAGTTCGAAGAAGTTTCGTGGAAATTGGTGCCTGGGTCGAGGACTGGTCCTGGTTAATTAGTTAACCATTTCTCACTTTGTGAAAAGCTGAACTGTAAGCTGAACTGTCAGTGCTTCTGTTCGGTTGGCTAACTGGCCACGCTGCACACGTGTAACCCCAACTAAGCCACAGTTCACAGTCCCCTTTGCTCAAGAGATAGCGCAGGGTCACATGCTGGAGCTTTGGGGTAGTTCAGTGTCTGAGGTAGAAAGGGAACTGGAAAACCTGAAATAATACATTGGACTGGGAGGAGATAGAGGATCTGGGAAGAAAAAGGGATAGGCAACCACGCGTTCTTGCTTCTGCTGCTCGAAGAATGATTTCTTAGTGTGGTGAAATGCCTTAAGCGGCAAGTTTAGAGAAATGTAATTTAAAATGGCACAATTTCTTTTTCTTAGCTAGCAGGAGGTTTTATGGTCATGTAGGCACCTAGCAGAACATACTTCTGAGAACTTTCTTGAGCAGACTTGTGAAGTCAGAATACTGCAAATATCATGCGCTGGAACTTCATAGACAATATCCCTCCAGAGGGAGCACAAGAAGCTTTCTCCTGACAAGAAGAACAAAGTGTTCATTTTAGCCAGCAAAGACATACGTTCTGTGGCACAACTACAGAGTAAGGAAATTGTATTTTGTATCACTGGATAAGCATCAAAAGAAGCTGCCAGTGAAGGATGTAATTTTAACAGGACTGAGGACAGTTTTTGACTTTTCCAGGAATTCCTAGAGAGAAGCAAAAGCTTTATACCAAACAGGTGTAGATTCCACTTAGCTATGTTACAATCAGCAGAACGAAATACGAATTTTTAGAGACATGAGTTGTGTTCCACTAGTCCCTTTGGATGTGAGCGAAACTTCATGATTAAATTAACATAATGTCTTTTTCATCTTTCCAAACACAGGGAAACCAGATCCCTCTAGAAGTTGGAAACTGAGGATGTAGAGGAGTCCCCAGAGGAGAAATATTTGACATTGTAGCACTCTATTTGCAAAATTTTTAAAGAATCACAATTCTTCAGAAGGCCCAATTTTAACAGAAAACTGTTCTGCATTCCTACAGATGTATTTATTGTGGAAAGTGACTTCAGGAGAACTTCTGTGATACAACTTTAAAGTACACGTTTCCCTTAAAATAAGTAACACGGCCTCTTTCCCAGAGGCTTCTTCCCCAAAAAAACTCCACAGTTTTGGGGAAGGACTTTGAAATTGGATTGAGGAACTTGTCATACTTAGGAGTGTGATCTTCAACCTGCCTCTTTATAGAGTGAGAACACCAAGGAATGCATGACTGCCATTCAAGAGAACATCAGCGAAAACGCGGGGAGTCGCAGCATTTTTTTCATAGCAAGCCTCATCCGGCAGCAACAGCAGCAATTCCAGGACCTTCTGGTCCAGAGGCGTGCCAACCTACACAATATGCAGTACTGGCTGTCAATCCAAACCCTGTGCTATCAAAGCCGAGCTCTGATGATGACTCAAAAGCATATCTATCTACATGCGAATAGGTTACCATGGCAACCTCTCTGGCCTAAAAAGAGATGGACCACATTAGTTACTTAGCAGCACCTTTTTGACAGGCGAAACACAAGCTGCTCACTCCAGATGATGGTTTGATTTAGAATTAAGTCTGTCTGAGAGCTGCCATGGTGTTCTCTGAAGTGTTAATGATGTAACCCAGAGAGAAGAACTTCTTTTGGGACTTAACTTCAGATCGTGGCCTAGCACCAAAGGGATCGAGCTATATGGTGGCTTTGCCTGAGAAACACAAGTTAACAGAACAGTTGACATGGTATCTTTTTTTCTGTTATGAATAAATCCTTTCTGAAGATCTTTGAAGTTGGGTCTGCTGGCTTAAGAAGGCCACTCTTGCAGAGGATGTGCAGGACACCAAGGATTATTTGAATTGCTACTGGCACAACAAATCTTCCAGATTGAAATGTCTATTCAAAGTATGAACATCAAGCCCTGGAAAGGTCAGAATGCCCATGACTGGTGTGAAAGAGGTCTGGAATTCAGACAGAAATGCACACACTCCAAAGGAAAAACTGCTTGGCTACAAGGGCTTTTTAGGGTTTGGGTCACAGAATGGAGACTTCCCGAACGTGTGGACCCCTCTACTCAATGTAGCAAGGTTGAAAAGGGAGAAACTGGGACGTATTACCCATGGTCACACTATCAGGCAACGGTGTGGCTGAAACAACAAAATGAGTATCTATAGTTTGAAGCAGGAGAAGATGGAACTAAGCTGGTAAGATACTGAACGGCTTCCATACACTTGGGAAGCACTTAGCCCCTTAATTAGGAAAACGTCTTCATCCCCAAAATGGCAGAGATAGTGTTACTGATACAATGTGTGCTCAAAGTGTGGTCACAAAAATGACTATTGACACAACTATACTACTTTAAGTCTATGACTGGCAGAATGCTGTGTTGAATAACTAAAAAGTCATTTGAAAAGACCAGTGATGTGAGCAGACTTCCCTAACTAAAGAGTTATGAAGTCCTGGTAATCTTTGACAGGAAGCGAGGAAGGTTCTGCAATCACCTCTTGCTTCCAACATCTGGGAACCCAGGTAAGTAAATCTGGCGTCATATGCAGACTTGTAGATTATGCCCATAATCAGAGGCAAACAAATGAACCAATGAATAAATGAGCAAAACTGGCCACTGTGGATGTAATTAGTGCCACGTTCAGCACACCGATCCACTTCAGTACTGTCTCTTGCATAGTAGCTTTCACTGCCAGAAATTTTGAAGAAAACAATTATAAACCAAGCAGGCCTAACGGGTAATTCCTTTTTAATCTTTACTGGGCGGAAGACTCAAAGGGTGGAAGTAATGTTATGTGATTTTCAGCTTTTGCCTCTGATTTATTGATCCCTTTAATCTATTTCTTTGGTAAAACAGAAAGGAACACACAAATATTTATTTATTACTTTATATTCATTTGCCATGCCATATTCTACTGTTCTTCACTTACATGACAAAGTCTGTGGGTTTTCCCCCAAACACCAATAATAATAATAATAGCCATCAGTCTGGGAAACGCTTTGCTTCTGTAGCATACTTCCTGTGGTAGTCCTGCGTCTTTGGGAACTCTTGGATTCTTTACGTTCCAGTTACAACCATTTCTGCACTGACAGCATTAATGCAAATGCACACCAAAAAATAGAGGAAAACAGGAAGGATTATATTTCTCAGCAGAATCATACTGAAAGACAGGAGAGGCAGAATAGTCAACCAAGGTTGACTGTAAGGTAAATTTCTGTCCCATTAAGATACTGTAATTTAATGTTTTGAATGTTGTGAATCACGTCATCTTGCACCTACTGAACTAAGAAAACTTTTATACTGTTTTGTTGTTTCTTTTCCATCTGCTCTATTTCTCCAGACTGTTGTATATTATTTTCTCTCTTAGATCTTAGTTCTTCATACTGTATTCTTTCCACCTCATTTTTTATGTACTTTTTTCCTTAGTTTTTCTCATTTTTTCTGCTTATTGTTGTGTTCTTGGCCCCAAATATTCAGCTTTCTGAGGGGTTAGTCTCTTAAGAACACCGAATATTTCTTAGGAGCCTGCCTACTAATTCATGAAGAATGTATGCAAACTCCTATTTTTAAGTGTCATAATGAAATACTGTCAACCTACTCTAGGTGGTTTTTGATGAAGAGTTAAAAAAAAAAAAAAAGGATGCTCAGTCTTTCCTGTCTTGACAGTCCCTTCCTTCCTAAAAAAAAAAAAAAAAAAAAAGATAACTCATTATTATGTTGAACAAAGTAGAAGAAACTGGCAAGATATTTGGATCCCCTTCTTCCAGATCACAAGCTATTTCTCATTGCTCCATCTTCAGTCTCTACTATCTCAGCTACTTCTCTCCAAAGCTGATCTCTTAGAAGGTAATGTCTCTTGCTGTCATATTTATTTTTGGCCTGTTGCACGGAGTTCACTAGCAAAACCAGTTAAAGCATACCTTCATCTTCTAGCCCTTACTCCCACCCCACATCTATGCAATACCGACTTCCTGGTCATGCCAGTACAACCATTTATGGGATGCGTTACACAACGGATCAGGAAGCTGGCCTGGTTTTACCATGAAACAAAATTTCTCTGGATGGAGCAAGATTCTGGCTGAGTCCCAGGTTGGAAGGCCCTCAATTCCCAAATGCTAGACCCAGCCTTTACCCTACTTGTATCTGCAGCACAGAAGAGGACTCCTAGCTCCCAGTGCTAAGAAGAAGCTCTGTCCTGCTGCCACACTGTGTGCTAGGTTTCCAGGTGAGGCAGAATTCTGGTAGAGTCCCAGCCTGGAAGACGCTTAGATCTCTAAACCTAGCCCTGAACCTCCTGGCAGCAGGACGCAAGTCCTCCTCCCAACACATACAGACAAGCAAGTCCATCCTGACACCAGATTTTGTGGCTGGAGTGGGATTCTGGTAGAACTGCTGTTCACAATGGCCTTGCTCCTTGATTTTAATGATTACCAGCTTCAACACTTTAGGTGTTGAGGACCTAAGCAGAAAATGTTGTAGACCATCTGTAGTGTGTATACGTGTTTTTAATGAAATGCACATTTAAGAGAATACTGTTGTACAAGAGAAGCCTATACAGGTTATTCATTATCAAACTAATGTTAACAAGACAAAAATATTTAGTTGTTTGTGCTGGAAATTTTTTTTTAAAAAGGCCATCACGTTTTGGAGGACATTTTATCCCAGCCCAAGTTGCCACATACCATAAGCTTGGGCATAGCCACCAAAATAAAGGTAGAGGACTTCTGAGCAAGTGCACAAACTCATGAAAACTCTGCAATACTTTTAAGTGTTAACAAAAAAAAACACCTCAAAACCCCCCCAAACTCCAACAAATTACATGCCGTAACATACTCTAATACAGTAACTGGTGTGACAACTTACTATGGGCTTTGTAGTTACTCACATTGAACAACAATAGAGAAATTATTCCACCACTGCACATCACTGTTCACACAAAATAGAAAGAGATTTCAGCAAGGTTTACAAAATCCTCATGGGGATGGACACCACTGTCCCTGAGAGAAGAGCTGCCCTTCCTTACTGATGAATTGGGCAAAGCACATGCAAGACAACCAACGCTTTTCTGTACATTTTGGATTTCCTCTACAATACACCGTGCGTGCAGATACCCTAGGCCAACATATGATGGTACTGACTTGGGAGTCCTTGGCCAGAAGCAGGTGATCCTGTGTGCCTTCATTAAGCTGCAGAGCACGCGTGTTTGGCTTTCCTCACCCTGCACGGAGCTGCATTCTGCTCACTCGAAAGCAACGAGAGAAGCATCAAAAAGCAGCTCAAAATTACCTCTCAATCGTTCTGGGGCTGAGAAATGCCTGCTTAAACCATGGTGCTCCCAGACACCTACCCATGGCTTTAAGGTGCAAGTTCACGGGTGATTTAATCTAACCTAACACTGTTGTGCTGTCACTCAATGGGGTGGTCCCACGATTCCCCTTCCACGGGTTCCTGCTGCCGCCTGTGCATCAGTGTTTCTCCTAGCCACGGAGAGAACTTTGTATCTTGGATGGGTGTTTCAGTTAGTTTGATCACGTTAGCATTCCCGCTGATGGAGAAAAAAAGAGGCAGAAGGACAGCATGGCTGAGGGTGGAGAGACTCCGGGCTGCTATTTTCAGCTGAAACCAAATTTTAGCTTGGTTGAACTGTATGTGATACTGCATTCCTGAAGCAATGCTTAGATTATTTGGGGGACCTATGACTTTGGCTGTTGCTGCACCTGTCTCCCTCTCCTCGGCTGCTTATTTCCACCTTTTAAGCTCAGATGAAAAAATATTAAAATAGGAAGAAAAGCAAATGGAACAAGTGTCAGTAATATGCCCTAATTTCTTCAAGGAGGCCACCTGTGAACTAAAATGACTGAAGTATCACATGTCAGAATTAAAGTATTAGATAAAGGCCATACTCTACTTTTTGAACTTTGTGGGCATTCCAGGGGAAAAAAAATAAAAAAATTCCTGTCACAGATTCAGGCTAGCTGCACCGCTGCCGCCGCTCCGCTCCGCGGCTGCGAGCAGAAAGGAGCCTTCCCTCAGCAACCCGAGGCTCCCTTCACGGAGCGCAGCCACACCGCGCCTGCCAGACGAGGCAACTCCGCAGTGGTTTTTTTTTTTTTTTTTCTTTTTTTTGGGAAATACGTT